>BDUI01014625.1:21217-34904 GCA_002335545.1 Apodemus speciosus
TTCAGGAAGGAAGGAGGGGGGATTTACTCAAATGTGATTGTTGTCTAAGCAGATTTGGAAGGAGATGGTTACTCAAATGTGCTTGGATTCTTGAAGCAGACTTTAATGGAAGACAAAGGGATAAGAGATGGAGTTTGCAGTTTCTCTAATATGGTCATATTTCCCAGGAATTTTGAGGCATCTGGATTCAGTGAACATGTTTTTTTTTTTTTATAGTTGTTTGTTTTTTTTCTGTTTGTTTGTTTGTTTGGTTGGTTGGTTGGTTGGTTTGATTGGTTTGTTTACTTTTTACAACTAAGGAGATCTGAGCCACGTTTGTCAAGAAAACCACCTGCYTCATCCATCTTTTCCTTCATTCTTGCCAAGTGTTTTCTCCTCTGCCTTCGGAGTAACAGCAAGGAGTTCCTGGCTAGCAGAGACTGTATTTAAAGAACATTTCCGTTTCCATTCCTACYATCTCCTGTTAAGGTGCCAATGATGGAGTGTATTTGATCTTCCGATTATGATATTAAAGAATGTTTACTTTCAATATCCAAAGATCACTGACTACAAACAGTCCCTAAGAGGAAATTATAGCAAACATTCCCAACTGGGATGYCAATTTTGTGTGTATTTACTGCCTAACAACCTTCATAGCCAGCTGTCACAGGCTACCTTATTCTCTTCTACTAACTCCAACTTAGTTTTAGGCTGGAGGGACTTTGGCTTCAATAAATCTCTTTTCTAACCCTTTGCCTTTTGGGAAGAAAGATAATTTTTGACATGTCTTCGGGWCTGTGTTGAGTAATAAATAAATACATAAACAAACAAACAAACAGATAAATCTAAAATGCAAAGAATGAGTTTAAATTTTGCCGAATGATGGATACTAAGTACTTGCTAGCATCCACAAAATGATCAGATTCAAGAGTTTAGGTGTAATTTTTAGGTTACAAATTAGAGGTATGAGTTAATAACTGAGTAGATGTGTATATATATAATTGACATGAACACAGCCAAATGCAAGTCTTCAGTGACTCAGATACATGAGACTTCCAAAGCCTTCCTCAAATCAAGGTCAAAGAAATAGCAATGGCTTCCTCTGGCCAAAGTCCCATGTCAAGAACAATATCAGCTTTAAGTTAAAACCAGTGTATGCAAAAACTATCAACCAGAGCTTCTTCCTCCGGGATGATGTGCCATAACCTGAAACTTGTCTGCTACAGAGACTTCCTAGCAAGATTTGCCACCATACCACTCACTCTCACTCTACCATAAATAGACCCACCGTAAACCTGTCTCCTTTTAATGTAGTGAATAAATAGTAATAAAATGTCCCGGGTTTCTGTCGGTTGGTGTCTTCCCCATCAGAGCTCATTTTCCCTTATTCCAGCTTTTTGATGTGTGTGTCTACATGCTCTTCTCACCTCAGTTAGGTCAGGTCTAACACTGTGCAGGGTGGGCTATGTAAGTAATGCAAATAAAATTAAATAAAGCTTATAAAAATAAAGTTWCAAACTACTAACATTACACAAAAACTAAACCTCAATTACATTAGGAAATATAAGTCAAAGAAGGGATAAAAAGAACTCAAAGAGGCACAATATATTGCTAAAGAGAAAATTTGGGTGTGGTGGTTTTAATAAGAAGGGGCCATATATATGTATATATTTGAATGCCTGGTCATTAGGATATAGTGGTACTTGTTAGAGATTAGGAAGTGTGATCTTCTTGGAATAGGTGTGGCCTTGTTAGAGAAAGTATGTCACTAAGTATAAACTTTGGGTTTTCAAATGCTCAATCCAGGAAGTTTTTCTCTCTGCCTGCTGCCTGCAGATACAGATGTAGAGCRCTCAGATACTATCCAGCTCATGTCTACATGGTCCAGCCATGACAACAATGAACTAAACCTTGGAAACATTAAGCAAGCCCCAATTAAATGCTTGCCTTTATAAGTTCCAGAGTCATGGTATATCTTCTTCATGTTATCTGAACACTGACTATATGATATCATATACATACACACACACACACACACACACACACACACACACACATATAATATATCTTATATGATAAAGGAAATATCAGTTATTTCTCTCAATAAATACATAAGTAAGTACACATGTAAATAGATAAATCATGGTCACAGAGCCCATGTTCACATATTTCAATCTAGTAAATCATTCCTTAAGACAGAATGCCAGATAAAAGATGTTTTGAGACCAAAGTTTTTGTGTTTTATCAATGCACATTACAGCTAAAATAAGAGATAAAAGTAAAATATAAAATAATAAAATCTGAAGTAAAATAAATTATAATACACCAAAACTAATGAACTCAGCAAAGTCATATRGTAAAGACAAATGCTGAAGTGCACTCGATAAACTTTCTATTGCTGAGAATTATACATTAACTGACACTGAGATGCCTCCACTAAAACCACAGGAAGGAAGCAGCTCTAGTGAGCAATGTTGACTTAAATATAAGTAAGAAATATCAACCTAGTTGATAAAATGAGGTAGTGAAATGTTTACAATAAATCATCAAATAAATATGACTAAAAGAAGCCAATGCCTTCACTATTGTAGAACTTACTCTGCAAAACAAGCCACAGGAGATACTTGTACAAACCTTTGGCTTACCTACAACTCTCTGTCTACATGATAAGTTGTAGAGCTACATGATAAGTTGCTCTTCATGCCTTGTGGCTATGCTGAATCACAGCATCCTAAAAATAAAAAAATACCAAATGCATGGCACCACAGTTATGTTGGGCATGGGCTAATTAGACCTGTTACCATTGAAATGTCTTATTTAAGGGGAACGTATGGGCGATAACGCATTTGATGGCCCTGAGGTAAGAACCAGATGTCTGATAAAGTTTCACATTAGCTACCCCCAAGTTTAATGGGCCCGGAGCGAGAAGAGGGACACGTGGTGGGCGGGTTGTTGGTTTCACGGAGGATGGTAGAAATATAGACCGAATGTGAAAGGGGATAGTCATGTGGAAGAGAAGGATTTATGACTTAATGGTATATGTCTAATAACACAGATATGTCTTTAAAGCATTAATTAAAATGTAATTATATAATATTCATGTTATTGAATATTTTAAAGTTRATATTTAGTTAATGTCTTATTTCATTAATTTTATTTACTTACTTATATGCTTGGGGTAAATAAATTAATGTACTATATACACATATGTTCTAATGTGTTAGCTAATTTTATGTACTGTTCAAGAAGTAGTTATGCGCATTGAGTTAGTCACTGAATGAGTTGACGTTATTTTTTAAGTTTCTAATCAACTTGACACTGTTTTATAAGTGGTTGTTTTGATAAATGCTTGTTCTTTAAATTCTTACATCTACTGTTTCAGAAGGTGAGAGTGATATGCCAACACTGCTCATGCCTCCCAGTTCTCTGTTCCCACAGTTTATCTGGCAAGTTTTCCCAGAACATTCCACTTCCTCCCTCTGGCACAGAGCTGCTGACAGCATGCTTTAGTACATCTCAGAGCATGTTCACAAGACTGGCATGACCCTTGAAATGATTGTCACTGATTGGCAATAAGGTGCAGATGAGATAAGCAGAGAGGATGCTGTGAGACATTGTTGATGAACTTACAGGGAAAGCTTGGGTATACAGAAACCAATATTAAAATAACAAAGGCTTGCATTTGTGTGTCTACTATATTCTTTGAGTAATCTGTCTTTATTATATCTCTTCAAACTATTACCCTGTAACAGAATGCAAAAGCAACAAAAAGGAAAACTGATCCTTCAGTAGAGAGAAGATCCTCAGTAGAGATTAGATCCTTCAGTAGAGAGTAGATCCTTCCTTTGAGAAGTACTGATTTAAAACATTCTAGCAACATCTGGTGCTTTTTTAAAGAATTAATTATAAATGGCCAGCTAACAATTGCTACATGAAACTGAAGTTATGAATACAAATATTAGTGACATCATTAAAATTTGTTGTGGGCATCTTGTGTTACTTTTTCCATCCTGGGTGAGATTACTTCACATCCCACCTATTGGAGACATCAAGTAATATCAGACATCATTCTGGGCACCATAATTACAGTAATGAACAAAGGTTGTAGGTCTGGTCCTAGTAGTATCTATAATGATCTAGACATCTTTCCTCTCTGATACTACCATCCATAGAATTTCCTCTGGACATATTACCTCTCTGATACTATTATCCTTAGAATTCCATTATTTTAAAATAAGTAGATGTTGATAATAGTGTTAAAATATAGAAAGGACTATACTCAGAGATAGTAGATGTAAAATGTTACTCCCAAATGATAGTAGATAAGGCTTAGGAGTAGTCTGGTTAGGGGCTTGGTGTGCCTGATGAAGGAATTACAATATAGTGGAAAGTGCTAACATATCTTGCAAAGTCCAATCAAGGCTCATTTCACTACACGTGTCTCTCAGAAATTATATCAAGTTTATGGATCATAGGCTTGGATCTGGAATATTTCTCTGACATAGTCTAAGAGTCAAATTAGCATTTAGTGTCTTTTACAGTGTTTAGAAAATTTCTTTGAATACTCTTACTTAAAACCTCAGGTACACTTGGGGACTCAGAGACAGAAGGATTCCTGTGACTCACTGAATAGCCAACACAGAAAATTCAGTGTCCCAGATCAGTGAGAGACCTTGTCTCAAATAACAAGGTGGATTGGTATGCTGGAGAGCCAGTCCCAATGCTGAACCCTTACCTCCACACTCATGAACAGACATAAATGAGCACCTGCTCACACTTATACACTTGTACACACACACACACACACACACACATACACACACACACACACACACACACCAATACCAATGAAAATAAAGAGAAACAAAAACAATATGCAGCTGCAGTATCAAGAAAAGAAATCACCAAGTTTCTCACTGAAACGTTTAGTTCATGGTCATTTCTGTTTTTACTCCATGMGTTCTTAGGAAGATCCTGTGCTATTACCATGACAGGAAGTGTGCTGTGCCTCCCTGAGAAGCTCTGTTCATTTGTGACTGCTTCAGGTCTACTAAGAAAATAAAATTAAGTAGATTACTAAGTGCAAAACACTTATTAAACTGTCTACAAACATGATTCATATGAAAAAGTGATTTGGCAAGTAAAAATGATTAGTATGTCAAGAATTTCATTACAGGCAACAGTTTTGTTATTAGAACAAGCTTCAGATGTCTACACATTGGTTTTGTTCTGAAGATGTGACACAAGATAAATAAAAAAAAGGGACTTTGGACACTGTTATCTGTAGCACACTACTTCTATTATAAGTACAGATAATAACAGTTCTAATATTTTTTTTCATTTCCTTGGGTGCCGAGTCACCTTCTCACTGCACAGGATGCCCTTTAGACAGTGCATGCTGCTCCAGGAGCTCAGGAGACCTGAACAAATAATCAAGCCATTTGTCTCTTAGGGAAATAAATATACTCTTATCTGTAAACTTGGTCTCTTGCACATTTTGCAAGGAACAATTAAAGCGTTGCTATGGCTCAGGGTACATCCCGAATAAAAGTCACGTGAAACAGAGCCATCTTATTCTATTGCTAGGGTTCGTCTTAAAAGTAAGGCGTTCAGGGAATGAAGAGAAGAAGAAAAACAGAGAGAAGGCTGTCATTTTTTTCGTGCACTAGTAGGAGCACTCAACTATACCTAGTTGAATAACCTAGAACATGATTTTGGGGTTGTTCTGCCAGCCTCTTAAGATAAATTTAAGTTCTTCATTTAGATTAATATTTAACATACATGTCTTTATATACTGTCAACTTTGACATTTTTAYGGGTCAGCAGTTTCATGCTTTCATTGCAAAACTTCCAAGAGTCATTTTAAATTATTTTCCACCATTTGAAATACAGAATTTCCTTGAGAGAAGCAACAGGTTGCATTGAGCACCTGGCATGGCAAAAAGCTTGCCCTCTCAATGGTGAGAAGACTGGTGTGTTAGTCACAGTTTTCCTTGAATCTCTTACATTCCTCAATTACAGCTAAGCGATTGGCCTCTCAGAAAGCTACAGAGAAGCACAGACAGAGTACACAAAGGAAAATGACCTTGAAAAACATGAAGAATTCTATAGCATTAGGATATATTAAAGCATACTTGATCTAATTATGAGGCTTTCAAATTCACCATGTGTGGAGCAGGCTCAGATAGTTGTCATTGTAAGAAACCATGTGATTCCGATGCTGTAGGCTGTATAAAATTCTTTCAGAAAAGGTGAGATATACATACATCACATGTCCAGAWCAACTGTCATGAGGTCAGCTAAGAAACACTTCAAGGCAGGGTAGAATCTCCCAGTTATGGTTTCATTTCTCTGCCTCAGTCTCACAGCTGTACATCCTTATCAATATTTGGATTATGAGTAATGCTTTGTTTGAAAGAAGAATCAAAGAAATCTCTAAGATAAGCACTGGAGTAATTGCCTTCCATGCTCTTATCAAACATAAAATGGGGCTTATGAATTAGCTTAGTAATATGACCAGATGCAAACCTAAACCAAGTATTTGACTCAAAAATCCCAAGTATCAAGGGCTTTTATTACTCATCTTCATTTTCATAGATATCTAGATATAATTTAGATATAATTCTAAATTCCATTACATAGAAATATTTATGTGCATACAGATTTAAATCTGGAGGAATTAATAGAAAGAAAAATATTATTCTTTTCATAACATTTAAATTTAAATGAAACTATACATTTAAATTTTAAGTTAGTTTTTCTTTTCATGCCTTTTTGTGCAGCCTATTAAGATAATAAAATGAATTTAAATGACTACAGTGTAATATATCTGTGTGTAATGGAGGTACTTTGGGGCTAAAGCAGGGTATTTTCAAGTTTGAGGTCATTTTTGACTACATAGAAAGACTCTACCTGAATTTAATTAACTCATCAATGTAAAAGTAAAATTAGTTTGAATTAGGCACTGAAAGGCTTTAATAAATTAAAATCAGAACTAGTGGTCTTTGATAATAGTTCATAGGGAAAGAAAAACACATTAAATATTCAAAGTCCTCAAGACAGAAAGGAGGTGAACCCAGATGGGAAGGGAGGTAGAGAAAAACTAGGCAAACAGGAGGGGAAAACTGTAATGAAAATATATCATGTTAAAGAAAAAATTATTTTTAATAAAATGAAAAAAATGCAGAGAATTGGACACCTCCAAAAAATTAAATGTCTTCTCCATTAGTGCTGCAAAAGTATGAAAATAAATTCTTAGGCAGAAAAATATCTTGTGGGATTTTCTTAATTTTTATTTAATTTCCAGTCTTAATTTTCTTAGATTAAGGAGAGAATTTAAAAGTAGCATGGAGTTGAACTTAAATTACAGTTTTGAATAATGATTTCCATGATGTAAAATCAGATGCCCCCCACAAAATGATTGTTTCATATTTAGGGCAAGAGGTACATAAGATAAACAGGTGACCTTTTTTTCACCAGGAAATAAAAATTTTCAATGGCCCCTGGGGTCTGAACTCAACACAAGAGTAAGCAGGCAAGGACTTTCACCAACAGGTATGGAACAGTTTGATCGCAGCATGAACAATTGATTCAATTCATTAAAGTATAAGATTGTGATGTTTATAATAAAAATATCTCAATAACCTATTATTTGGCTATTAAAGCTGCAATTAATCACATCAAAATTTAAAAGTAGAGGAAAATGGTCATGCACTTATCACGTGAGCATGAAATAAGCTCAAGTTCAAAGTAAACCAGTAAATAATGTTCTTTATATAATGTATCCAGATTGAAAATCTGAGGTCAAACTGAGGTCACAATCCAGGATTGATTACTAAGCCATTTTGCCAGTCTTTTAGCCACACACAATATGAGTTCTACTCTGAGGCTCGATGCTGCAGTGTAGGGGAAATCCAGGACAGGGAAGCAGGAGAGGGTTGATTGGGGAACGGGAGGAGGGGAGATGGCTTATGGGATTTTGGGTGGGGACCAGGAAAGGGGAAATAATTTGAAATATAAATAAAAATATATCTAATAAAATATAATAAAAAAGAAAAAAAGAAAAGTGTTCTGGGGAAAAGGATGGATATCAGCAACAAGCAAAATAGGAGGAAAAGGAGACTACAGTCAGAATGTGTAATATGAGAAAAGAATAACAAAAAAGAAAAAGTGTTCAGTTTTACATACAATGTTTGGAGAAAATGATAAAATTAGGAATATCATATGCAATGTAAACCAACAGACCTACAACTTACTTATTTTTTGGACTCTAAAGGCATTAAATACTATGTTAAAGAATAAGAATAGAAAAATAAAGTTAACTTCAGCTATTCCTGTTGGCTCAATTGAACCTCCATCAGAAATGGAGCAAGATGTTTTACAAGATGTCCTTCATCAGGTAGTAGAAAGCATTCATGTAGGAAAGATTTACAACAAGGAACACATCTCCACCTAATCACACTTCTACATATGACTCTGAAGGTAGAAAAAATGAGAGGAGATGGAATTGCATCTATAGAAATGATCAAGCAAGTAGGGAAATTTAAGCATATTCCTAGACAAGGGAGATTCAGCAGAAGAATATCATATAAAATTGAAAATGGACAGAGTGGTTTAAAAGCATAAATGGAACACATCAATTAGGGAAATCTTAACAGACTTGGAATTTGATAAGCTAAGTAAAATTCAGAATCATACATGTGCAAATATGGGGACATTCAGATATATAATATAAACTAGACTTTATTCTAATATATTTAATATAAACTTAGACTTAATTATTTTAGGTATGAAAATGGTATACATTTAACATTTTCTGTAGAACATATGAAGTATGATCTAAGTAACTAGGACAGAAGTGAGTCTCTTCATTTGTAACCCAGTCACAAAAGAACATACATAATATGCACTCACTGATAAGTGGATATTAGCCAAAAAAATCAGAATACTCAAGATACAATTTACAGACCACCTGAAGCTCAAGAAGAAGGAAGACCTAAGTGTGGGTGCTTCAGTCCTTCTTAGATGGGGGAACAAAATGATGCCCCATGTGGGGATTCATCCCATATACAGTCACCAAACCCAGACACTATTGAGGATGCCAAGAAGTACTTTCTGACAGGAGCCTGATAAAGCTGTCTCCTGAGAGGCTCTGCCAGAACCTGATAAATGCAAAGGCAGATTCTCACAGCCAACAATCAGACTGAGCACAATRGAGGACTTAGAGAAAGGACTGAAGGATCTGAAGGGGTTTGCAATCCCATAGGAAGAACAACAGTATCAATCAACCAGACTTCCCAGAGGTCCCAGGGACTAAACCACCAATGAAAGAGTACACATGGAGGGACCTGTGGCTCAAGCTGCATATGCAGCAGAGGTTGGCCTTGTCGGGCTTCAATGGGAGGAGAGGCCCTGGGTCCTGTGAAGGCTAGATGCCCCAATGTAGAAGAATGCCATGGCAGGAAGGCAGGGATGGGTAAATGGGTGGGGGAAGCACCCTCATAGAAGCAGGGGTACATGGGATAGGAAGTTTCTGGAAGAGAAACTGGGAAAGGGGATAATATTTGAAGAGTAAATAAATAAAACATCCAATAAAAGGGGGGACCACTTTCTGTACTTTTATCTTTTGGCTAATATCCACTTATTAGTGAGTACATACAAAGCATGTCCTTTTGGGTCAGTATCATATTTTCTCAGAGACCTCAGAGGTGAGAAATGCTCAGGACTCAAAGGGAAAGACCTTAGATGAAAAGCCCAATGGTGGGAAGAGGAATTTGTAGAGCCTATCTCCATTAGGTCAAGGCATCAAGTAGACCAGTAGACCAGGGGTTGTCATCCCACAGTCCAAAACCCTACCCAAAATTGTTCCTGTGTAAAAGAACTGCAACAACAAAAATGGAGAAGAATCCTAGAGAAAGGAGATCGAGTAACTTGCCCAAACTATAATCCCACTCAAGGGGAGGCTCCAAGTCTTGACACTATACTGATGCTATGGTGTCCTTACAGACAGAAGCATAGCCATTGCTGCCCTCTAAAATACTCAAGATCAGCTAAAAAAGACAGATGCAGTTACTTACAGCGGACCAATAGGCAGAAGCAAGGTACCCTTGTGGTTGAATTAGGGAAAGCCTGGAAGAAGCTGAGGAGGAGGGTGACCCCATAGGAAAGCCAGTAGTCTCAACAAAACTGGACCTCTGAGATCTCTCAGACACTGAGCCACCAGCTAGACAGCATACACCATGTGATATGAGGCCCACTGACTGTAGACAGCAGAGGACTGACTGGTCTAGCCTCAGTGAGAAAAGATGCACCTAACCCTTCAGAGACCTGAAGCCCCAGAAAGTGGGGAGGTCTGGTGAGGTGAGGGCTGGGGGATGGAGATGTCCTGTTGGAGACAGGGGAGGAGGAATGGGATGAGAAACACTCAGAGGGCAGACTAGGAGGGGGATAATGACTGGACTGTAAAAAATGATTAAAGAACAACAACAATAATAATAATGCCACTTTCCTCCTTCTGTTGAGTTTCTTTCTTCTTTGTACAGAGTAACTCTTAGTTTTTCTGTAAATTTCCATGGACTATTTGCAGTTTTCTGTAGAGAAAATCTCTTGTGCAATGTATGGATGTGTCCTATGTCAATATAAAAGCCTATGGCCATTGATCTGAGGCGGGACTGGAAGGCAGAAGGTCCAGCAGAGAGAGACAAGATTATGGTCAATAATGAAGTGTGGGAGATGTGTCTCATYACATAGGAAGACACTAGCATGAAACTGAGGACCAGACAACCAGACACATGGCATGACATCCATGACTTTCTGAGGGATAATTATGACGTAGCAGAAATGAGCCACTCTATTGACTTAGCCATTTATTCTCATACAAGAAGTCTCAGAGTCAATATTTCATGGAACTTATACAAAGGTGGGAAAGCCGACAGTTACAATTTTCTTTTCATTTTCTACTCTCTTATCAACTCAAAAGGTATAAATCTAAACACTAACTATATCCTCTTGCTTCTATGTTCCTAAGTATAAATTTTTACTAACCTACTCCAAAAATTAACATGAAACTGAAAATTATTAAATAGTCATATTAATTCATGTTTAAAACAAATATAAGTTGTAAAATGGATTATTTTATGGATTTTTCAGGAAATATAGGATATTCTAATTGCTCTAAGCAATCATCAAATACTTTAAATCATAAAAAAGGGGTTAAAAAGGATGTGTAAAATAACTCATAGAAGGTAGATGTAATATGCAAATATTAAACATAAATACTTCAAGGTAAAATTTTAGCAAACATATACATATTTTGTAAATACAATAAAATGGAGATAGTTTTCAGAAAGATTAGACACAAATGTTATGCTCTAAATTTAAATACTGTTTCTTTTATTTTGTTTCTTTAAGTGATTCACTTTGAATAATTTTCTACAGAAAGCTTTCTAGTTTCTCGGGTAATAAAATAATTAACCTAGTAAACACAATTCATTTGTATTATACACCAAAACATATTTCCTTGCATGCTAATTAAGTACTCATTTTTTATTTCTAGTCAAAACACAATGAACAAAATTTGGACTCTCAGATCCCACACCATCTGCATTCCTAATGATGACAGAAATCAATCTGGTGCAGCCACAAGGACAAATCACTGTAAGAATATGTTAAATTTGAGCAGACAACAAGATACTAAACAAAATATTTAAAAAATATATGCAACTTTGAAGAAATGTTTTTATAATGCAATTTTTAAATTCAGAAACGACCCAATAGTTATTCAAAAGTTTTCTATGGACATTTCSTTCTGTGGACATTTCATTTCTACGGACATTCATTTCATTCTCTTTTTGTTACTTCCAAAGAATTAAGCTCAKATTTGAAGAAAAGCTTCCAGCTTATTATAATTTCATAAGAATGCATGATCTCTCTTAATTATATGCACTGGAAACCTTATCGGGGGTCACTTTTAGTTTACAAACATTTTGTATTGGTAGATATTCAATGATCACTCTATTTTTCTACCTTTACATGGATATATTTACAAACTATTTTAAAAGATGAAATACATAAGCCAGACCCACCTATCACTTTCCTGACCTTTTGCAAACCACACAATGCCCCAGGCTGTTCTTTATTCATTCATAAATGATATCTATCAAATAAAAATCCCAAGTAAAAACATTTTCCTCATTTTACTTATCCACTCATCTCAGGCATTAATGATTTCAAAAACTGTATACAGAGACATACCATTAAACGAATTAAAACCATTACTTATTTTAAGTGGCTATGGTTACTATCATTTTCCTGTTAATGTATTTACCCAAGCCCAATAGTTCTTAACTGGGTATAAGCATCAGAACAGAATGGATGGGAAAATAATTTAGAATGGAGAAATCTCAGAATGAAAGGAATGCTCTAGTAAAACTGAGCCGGGAAGTTTCTCCAATTGCCTTGGTAACTCCAGTGCACAATGCTTGCTAAGAAACAGTACTTTCTTAAATAATATACTAAAACACACCTGCATTTTATACTTTCACTAAGGAAATTGTTCTATCGGTTTTGTCAAAGAGCTGTAAGTAGAATTATTAGTTTGAACAGTGTACTTGCTTAGCTCTCTGAGCAGATATGGACTATATGTCTTTTCAAGACTGCTCTTTAACATTATCTTTGGGTATATTTCACAGTCAAGTACTCTGATACACATTAAGTTATATTCTGTATTAATGATAACTTGGTTGTGTCTAATTAATTACTGTATCTACACTTTTGCACACTTGGTCAAACACACTGAAGGTGCTCGCTCAATTAACCCTTCCTGATGGAGTATAATCTCTTGTTAACTGCTTGTCAGGAGAAAACTTTAATTCAACAAGAATCTGAAAATTATTTCTAAAGTATATCCAAAGCTTCCTGGGTTTCTACAGCATCTTAAAATTTGTACAAATGGYGGCTATGTGTAGCTATTTCAATGGCTCTTGAAGCAATTGCTTCTAGACATGTCTCGCCTATACAAAATGTGCGATTTTGTAAACTATAGAGGAGGCAAAGTTGAGTCTCTCATTAAAACTTTCAGATAAACTCTCCCATTAGTATTTCTGAAAAGTTTTAATTAGTTCATCCTTAGAATTAAGGAAGCGCTCATCTAACAGGCATGRAGTTTTGTAATAGCCTTGACAAGCTCACAGTGCTTCCTCAGAGTCGGCTTCATCCTTCATGAGACTGCACTGAGAAGATCAGCTTCTTCTCTCATGCAGACAAACAGTTTTACTGAACAGTTTTATTTAGGTACAGGCTTTCAAAGTCAGTGATATGAATCAATTTTCTGTCTTTATTACATAATCAATAATTATAAAATCAATACAGGATATTCATTATTTCAGGATAATTAGCAAACTATTCCACTTGCATTTATTCAATTTCCATCTTAACATTAAWTTTTTTCTTTGGGCATTTGAAAAATATAGATTTATATATCATTTAATTTTAAAGAGATGCCTTTTGAAAATGTCTTTATTTTCATATTATGTCAAATAGGGAGCAAGCTCAAGCTTATCTCTGTGATAAATACAGCTGTTATTCTAGTAGGAAAAGCCCATTATTGTGTGAGAATTTTCAGTTTATTCAATTGAATGGATTCCCTACTGTATATGCAACTTTTATATAAAATGAGAAGTCACAGCTTTTACTTCACATGGTATCATTC
>BDUI01014639.1:20300-41658 GCA_002335545.1 Apodemus speciosus
CCCCACCTGTGCTGGAGCAGGCGCACTGGCCTAGGCTCGCTGCGTCACTGTGAGTGTTTGCGATGGGCTGGTGACAAGGCACAAGGGTCAGATGGTCTAGCCTTCTTCACGGTATGGGAAGAGTGTGTCTGGCTTCTGATGCCAGTAATGAGTTAGCTGCTGTGCCTTGTCTGTGTAGACTGCTCTGCCTTGTCTGTGTAGACTGCTCTGCCTTGTCTGTGTAGACTGCTCTGCCTTGTCTGTGTAGACTGCTCTGTCTTGTCTGTGTAGGATGGCTCACTCCCTGACCCTCACACTCACACACCATGTTTTCTCTTATACAACTCCCACGTCCCATACCACACACACTACATACACACAATTGCATATATCACACACCCATAGACTTGAATGCACTTGGCTGCCCAGCTCAGTCACATCCACACACGTGTAGATACATGTGGCAGATACTTGCCCTCACACAGACGACAGTCTGGTTACCAAGTTCATCTGGACAAGCACCCCTTGAATTATTTAACTTACAGCGTGCAAAGGCTTATTTTCAGTTAAGATCTCACTCTAATCTCATCTGACCTGGACTTCACTCTGAGGTCCAGGGCAGCCTTGAACTTACGGCAGTACTGTTCCAGCTTTCTGAGCAGTGGGATTCCACAGGTGAGCCGCCATTCTCAGCCTGCACCAAGGGGACAAGGCTTGCTTGGCTCTTGGCTTCTGGTGTTCCAGTCTGTGGTCAAGAGACCGTTGCTCTTGGTGCAGGTGGGGATTGCGTGGCAAAACAGAGCTGCTTGCTTTACAGCCAGAAAGCCCCAAAGAGGAAGAGGGCTGGGCCCCATGGCTTCTTTTGATAGCATGCCTGGTGACCAAAGCACTTCCTGAAATTTTTCTCACTTCCTGGTAGCGCCACCCTGAGGCCAAGTCTTTGCTACATATTTAGCATCCAAATCATAGTGTTTTGTTTCTCTTCTCAGAGTTGAGTGAGCCTGTTTAGGTTGAGCAGTATGTAATTGTCACTAACTATTTTAATCTGTAAAATGTCAATTTAACATGACTCAAACTAGTACAAAGTACCTGACTTGAATTACCTCAGTTAGCATCTATAGTATACCTCAGAGGAGCCTCTGAGTCTCCTCTCACGGGTGGGTGAAGGTAGGTGGCTTTGAACTGGTTCCTTCCGGCTTTAGACCTGCCACTGTTCAGCATCACCAAGGTGTTCCTCAGAGAAGAGAGGGAGAGACTGGCTCCTGACCACGCATTTTAAGCTGGTATGGAGAATTGGTCCCTATATTTCTCATGCTGCAGGAATGTTTCTCTGCTTGAATCATTAGAATAAATTGTTAAGGAAGAGAAAATAGAGATTTTCCTCCATATAAGGAACATTCCAAAAACATGAGAAGCAGTCCTGAGATTCAGCTCCTCTCTCTCACCAGCAGGGAATGCATCCCTGTGTCCCAGGGCTGGCCTCTTTTTGGCAGGAGCGTCTGTGCATCCACTCTGATTCAGGCTTCTGGCACATGGGCTGGTTTGGGTTTTGGCTTGTAGTTTCCCCACCCAGAGCCAGCAGATGAATCGGTACTGCTCTCCGGATACCTCCTTGCACGGGGCAGGCACCTGTGTGTCTCTTCTGTCCAGAGGGTCGCTAGTGTTTGAGGCAGTCCAGTGTGGAGAGCTCAGGGTCCACTCACCTTGGAGAGTGGGTGAGACCGGGAGCCTGAGCGTCGGCCAGAGTGGTTTTTATGATGGAGGAGAGACAGGTGGCAGGTCTGAGGCTGGTGGCGGAGCAGCCTGGGTGGCTGTCTCGGCCTGCTGCCCAAGGGGAGAAGTGACATCCTCACAGATGGCACCTGGCTGGCACCCACACTTCTCAGCTGCCCACCGAGGGCCAGGAAGCTGGTTTAAAATGTTAACAAAAATAGAAACAAGTGAACTGCCTTTTAATAATACATTCATAGTCTCTCTGTATGTGCGGGTGGGGCGCATACATATGCCAGCTGAACTACAACCTGGCCTTCTGTTTTTTTAAATTCACATTCATTTGATTTATTTAATATTTTTGAGACTGTTCTGCTGAGGCTGGTCTTAAGTTCACTGGCTAGCCCACGGAGGCCTTTATCGTCTCCCAAGCACTGGCATTGCAGGCAGGCTGCACCGTGCCTGGCTTTAATAGCATATTTAGTTTCCTCCTGTATCTAGTATGCTGCTATGAGAGCATGTGAACGATATGAAGAAGACTGAGCTAGTTATTAGTTGAAAAGCAGTCAAGCCCTGGGTGATTTAGCCTGTGCTGCATGGTGCGTCTACTCAGAAGCTCTGTGCTCAGTGGCCGTTGTAAGGACACTGCTGTCCCAGGGTCTCGCTGGTGCCCAAAGCCATTGCCTCACTCCCGCCTCCGTCTGGCCTAAGCCTGTCTCTGCCTGTGTTCCCAGGGCTGTGGCTTAAGCCTTGTGTTTCTCCAGCTTTGCCTTCTGCACACACCTGAGGAGCGTGACAACAGGCCACCTCTAAGCTCAGCGTACAGTCCCAGTGCCGTCCCAGGCTGGCCTCAGAGCCCCGCTCCCTGGACAGCTCTGGAAGCACAGTGTGTTTTCTGAAATAGACGTTTTGTGTACAGTGTGAGGCTGTGGCCTTGGGCCTGTCCTTATCCACAGCTAGGCCATGCACAGGTTTCAGGTCCCTCACTGTAGTTTGTCCATCTGCGGGAAGAGAGTGCCTCGGGCCCAGACTCCCTGGAGGTGTGGACCCTGTTGGGGTTATCTGTAGTCTGTTAACTTGAGCTGTGTGAGCTCTGCTTTTTGTGGCTCGAGCAGTTGAGTACCAGCCGGCGTGGTTGGCACACGGTGGGGTATGAAGATGTGCTCAGGTGCCCGCACCTCTCACATCTAGAGATTTGTTTGGAAGGACTAGGGGCTGGATTTGATTTATTGACTTATTTGTAACTAAATATTTTTATTTTATACACACACGCACGCACGCAGGCACACACAATACCATGGATGTGCACATTACTGAGGTGAACATGTGTGCTGCGGCATGTGCGTAGAGGTCAGGACAGCTCGGTGGAGTTGCTTCTTACCACCCCCACCCCTCCCTAGCCCCCCATCCCCGCCATCGCTGGATCCCTGGGGATGGAGCTCAGGTTGTTGGCCTTGCGTGGCAAGTGCTTCCCCACTGAGCCATCTCACAGGCCCTTGGGGGGTGGATGTTCCTGCGGGCACCTCAGCTGCCCTGTGCCTGCCCTCCGTGCACTGTACTAACCTGATGTGTTTACTTCTCAGCCCAGGACCCAGGCATCTCTCCCAGCCAAAGTCTGTGTGCAGAAAGCTCTAGAGGCCTCAGCGCAGGTTCCTTGTCAGAAAGTGCAGTGGGGCCAGTAGAGGCGTGCTGCCTGGTCATCATGGCCACAGAGAGCAAGGTGAGACCTCCCTGTGGTGGGCCAGAGCTATCCACAGCCTCCGCCTATCCGCAGTCCAAGCCTTGCCCAAGACCCAGCTCACACCCTGGTCCTGCCTGTGATCAGAGACTGCCTTGCCTCTAGCCCAGCCCCACCCAAGACCCGACCCCAGCACAGTTCTTCATGGCCTCCTGAGAGCCCTGGCCCTAAGCCAGCCCTTTCTTCAGCTCTGTCTGGCACTACTTCACACATTGTCCCTTCCCGCTGTTTCTCCCTGCACAAGCCCTGCCCATGACCTAATCAGTGTCCCCACCTGTAACCACAGCAGTCCACACTCCCAGGCCCCCAGAGGGCACCTCCCATGCCTACATCTACCTCACTCTTCTCTGCCAGCCTCGCCCTTGCTCTCTCTTGGCCAGTCCCCTAGCACTATCCCTGAGATGGTCAGCAGGGCGTCCGCTTACCTGTCTACTCTTTGGAGTGCGTGTCCCCACCCTCATACTGCCTGCCTGACTGCGATGGCTACAGGCGTAGTGACCTGCGCACCACAAAGTTAGCATTTCCTCAGCACACGGGCAGTCGCAGTGGCTCAGAGGGGAGCCGTGCAGCCTCAGGAGTCACTTGACATCTTCCACGTAGTTTTTGCCTCTTCCTTTCATTGGCCATGGTGACTGCCCACTGAAATGTCCTCTGGCTCACTGACCTAGCCTGCATGCTAGTGATGCTCTCACTCAAATACTTTGTTGTGCCACTACCCATGCACTGCAGAGTGTTGAGCAATGTCCCCAGATACTGTCACATCTACGGTTCTGGACAAAATTAACCCTCTGAAGAAGCCCTGTTTTAAACAGCACACTGTTAGAGAACGACACCACTTCTTTTAGAAATGTCTCTAAGGTCAGACGTGAGACCAGGGTCTTCTCTACTTGGGCTCAGGTGGGAATTTTGAACATATTGATGACTAGTTAGAGAGAGGGGGCAAAGCTGACGCCAGCGCCCATGTCTAGCGTGGTCTCCAGAGGCCCGTGAAGTCACACTGGGCCATAGTCTCTTCTCAGACACCATTTCTATTTCAGATAACTCTCTGGGCTGTGAGAGGCACTGGGCCCCTTGGTTCTGGTCTGCTCCCCATTTATATTTGTGGTACCTCTGAGACATGTGTACCCTAGAGACTGTGGCAAAGTGCTGTCTGCAGCTTTAGTCACTAACGACAGCTGTTGTCCCTCACTCCCGGAAGGTCGCCGCCGAGGAGCTGTGCTCCCTGCTCAGCCAGGTCTTCCAGATTGTTTACACRGAGTCCACCATCGACTTTCTGGACCGAGCAATATTTGATGGGGCCTCCACGCCTACCCACCACCTGTCCCTGCACAGCGGTATGTTGAATGGAAGTGGGGGTGGGGTGGGTAGGGGTTGTGAGCAGTTCATCTGGGATGCTGTGGGACATGGCGCATGTTTTGGGGACCCTCCTTTTGGATCGTCCCCTTTGGTATACCTCAGCAGCTCTCAGTCCCTTGCAAGACCACGGTAGACTGCTTGACGCTGTTCTGAAGGCTGAGACCAGGAGACTGGGGAGTGGCCGGAAGAGCCAGAGGCCCCTGGAGGAGCAGCCCCTCCGCACGCCAGACCTCCGTTAGTCCGTAGAAAGCTCCTGTCTGCGTGTGGTGACATACCCGTTATCCTAGAACATAGGAAGTAGGGGCAGGAGGATTGCTACAAGTTTGAGACCAGCCTGGGCTACATAGCCAGACCCTGTTTTATTTATTTATTTAAAAAAATTTTTGTTTTTGTTTTTTGGGTTTTTTGTTTGTTTGTTTGTTTGTTTGTTTTGAAACAGGGTTTCTCTGTGTAGCCCTGGCTGTCCTGGAACTCACTCTGTAGACCAGGCTGGTCTAGAACTCAGAAATCCCCCTGCTTCTGCCTCCCAGGTGCTGGGATTACAGGCATGCAGCACCACTGCCCGTGGTTTTAAAGTGTGTTTTAAAGAAGCACACTTCTTACATGAGTTACTGTTCTTGTTGCTGTGCCCGAATGTCTAACAAGGTGCAGTGTAGGGGAGGGGTGGTTTACGGCCTGTTCCTGGTGGTGGGGACAACTAGCCACTGGAGGGGAAGGCATGGTGGCAGGGGTCAGAAGGCTCTGTGGCATCCGTAGTTGGGAAACCAGGAGGGAGAAGGGCAAGTGGGGCTGGAACACATCAAAGCCAGTGACCTCAGCAAGGCTCCACGGCTTCCTCACACAGTGCCACTCGTTAGAGACTAAACGGTCAGACCCATGCCGAGTGTTGAAACAACCTACAGGAAGTAGTTCTCATTCAAATCACTTGCCCAAGGCCCGTCCAGTCTCTCCCCAGAAGACATGACAGACCTTTACCTGTAAAGACCAACCACCCCAAACCAGGTTATATACTTGGAATCCACTTCCAGGGCAGTGACACAGGGTGAACGTTTTCCCTCCAGAAGGAAGGATGGGGCAGAACAAGGAAAGAGGATCTGTAATACCAAAACCAAGTGGAAAGCACCAGCTCCTGCAGCCTGTGCCTGGGGCACATGGTGGGACTGCCCCGGCTCCACGGGGCGGGCGGCCCTGCCCTCTGCCTCTTGTGTCTGCAGCTCACAGCCTCTTTCCTGGGGTGGCTACGAGCAGTGATGCAGCTTTCTTTGACAGACACGCCTTAGCTCTGGCCTCTAACATCCTGAGGCCTGTGCTGCGGCCAGCGCTCTACCTTCCCAGCCAATACAATGGCGCCTCACCTCTGGGCTTCCTTGTAGGACTCTGACCCTACCGAATGTTGCTTGGCTTTAGCAGCGTTCTGGAACCGTGGAATAAGATGCCACGGCCCCTCAGTCTTGCATTCTTCATGCCTGTATCACCAATACCAGGTGGCCAGTACTGTCAAGTTGTACCCCACTCTTGACCTCATGGATCACAGTGGCAGCAGCATACGCTTTGTTGGGTAATTGTTTCCAAGGAGCAGGAAGCCCCTTCTGCTTTATTCGAGGTCTCCCTGTCCTCCCGGATAGAGTGGTGAGCAGTGACCTCACTGACGCCTAGTGCTGTCCCACCTTGAAATTCCCAGTAAATAAACACATTCATTCAGGACACGAGCAGAGTACTACCAGCTTCGTTACCAGGATGTAGCCTGAATGGCCTCGAACCTCGTTCCGATAGAGCCTGTCCCGTATCGGGTGTGTGAGCACAGGCTCACCATGTGCATGTCTGTCACCATCCTGGTCTTCCAGAATGTCCCCGTAAGCCCTAAGTTCTCAACGCTTCCACGTTCCTCCTACAGGCCAGTTTCAGAGGCCTACAAACCACACACTCAGGTCTCCCTGCCACGGCCCTGCTCCCGATACTATACTCTATTAGTGTTCTTTAGGAACAAACCCTATAGAGTGTACACTACAAGGGGGTTCATTGGATCACCACACAGCACAGTGTCCAGCAGTAGCGGTCTGCACACTGGAAAGGGTGAACTCAGTGTCTGCTCAGTCTGTGACGCTGGGTGAGGCATCATGGTGAGGAAAAGCTCAGCATGGCTTCCTTGTGTGTCAGTGGGAGGCGAGGCTATCAAGAAAGGCAGAGATGTTCCCTGCCCCCTCCAAAAGAAAAAATACAAGAATAGCTTTAGGGTGCTGGAGAGATGGCTCAGCAGTTAAGAGCACTGTCTGCTCTTCCAAAGGTCCAAGTTCAGATCCCAGCAAACACATGGTGGCTCACAACCATCCGTAAAGAGATCTGACGCCCTCTTCTGGAGCGTCTGAAGACAGTGTACTTAGATACAATAATAAATAAATCTAAAAAGAAAGAAAGGCAGAGCCGTCCATGCGGTGAAGATGAAGGAAGCCTCTAGAGCAGTGGTTCTCAACCTGTGTCTTCTCCACCTTTTGCACAGATGACTCTTCCACGAAAGTGGACATGAAGGACAGCTACGACGCTGACGCCAGCACCTTGTGAGTACACGCACTGTGTGTGATCAGATGCTGGGTCTTACGTGTCTGGTGTCTAGCTTGGCCCTACAAGTTCTCTTCAGCACCAGAGTCCAGTATCCCCGATGTCCACTCTAGGCCCTGCCAGTCCTTTCTCTTCCCTACCTTCTGTGGCCTCCAGAAGTGGCCTTGGAAAAGGCACGGAATGGTGCTGCCTTGCACTCTTCTAAAGCCTGTTAGCTCTGCCTGTGCATTCCTCTAGCCTTCTTGACCCTCGTCTGCTCTCTGTCAGCCCTGGTCAGGCCTTCTGCCCTAGCTCTCTCTCCCTTTGCCTATGGTCCATCTGAGATTCACTAGGTCTCAGATCCACTGAGGTTGGCTGACTCCTGGGATCTCTTTGATCTCCACGTGAGGCTTATACCCAAGCAGTTGTTCCTTAGTCAGTGTCCGTTGCTTGTATTTGTGAACAGGACGACAGGCCCCAGCCCGTGCTTGACACACGAAGTTGGGTTGTGAGGGGCCCACCCACACTGTACCTTGTGCCTTGCAGCTGCTTCCCGGACTCTGGGGATGTGGGAGGCCTGCCACCCTTGCCCTTCTGCATGCAGACGTCACCCCACAGCAAGACTGTCAGCGAGAGTGAGTTGAGTACCAGCGCCACGGAGCTGCTGCAGGACTACATGCTCACGGTAGGCGGCGGCCGCATCACTGGCCTGGTTCTGCCATTTGGTCTGGGGGGTCTGTGGGCCTGAGCTGGTGCTGTTTGGCCTGGACTGTGCTGGCACTGATTAGAAACAGCAGCTCTGTTGGTGCCTAGGCCTGATGCCTCTGTCTTTGCGGTCACCTTCTGGATCTGTGTACCCCCAGGTCATGTATGTACCCTTGCTGTCCCATGCAGAGTTAGCTTCATTCCCTGTAGCCCCACTGAGGACCTTTGTTTCACGACAGCAGATCTGTGTTTGCCCTGGTTCTCTGTGTCGCTCCTCTGCTGGGCCTGATGACAAGACACATGGCCGGCATTCTGACTCTAGAGCAGGCGCATGCTAAGTCCTTCCTCTGCACTTCTGCTCTCTCACAGCTACGTACCAAGCTGTCGTCACAGGAGATCCAGCAGTTTGCAGCTCTGCTCCATGAGTACCGCAATGGGGCCTCTATCCATGAGTTTTGCATCAGCCTGCGGCAGCTCTATGGAGACAGCCGCAAGTTCCTGCTGCTGGGTGAGTGGGGCTCGGGAGGCCGCTGGTCCCCTCGGGACTGTGCAGAGTCCAGAGGGGAGGAGCTCCACCTCGTGTGTCTCATCCCCGAGTGGCTGAGGCTGCAGGACTGGCATGTCCTTGGAAGGGCCCTTCCACCCTCCTCACTCTGCTCAGAGCCTTGAGCTGAGCCAGACGGGCTCTGCCAGGAAGTGTGAAGAGGGTCCTGAGACTGAGTCTAAACAAAACCCCTCAAATCAGAACCACTGCTGCAAAGAGTCAGGGGGCTCTTTAAGGGGGTATCTTTGTCAGGGATTTGGGGGAGCATGTAGAAGTTTGTTGAGTGGAAAAGCAAAGACACCACCTAGATAGAAGGACCCAGCTTTGTACAAGACACCCGCAGTGCCTGGCAGTCTTCAGGGCCGCTGCCGGTCTAGGTGTTAGGCCTGCCACATCAGCCTCACGTGAACCTGGAAGGAAGAGCGGCGCCTCTGGTTTCCCCTGCTTCCAGCAGTCAGACCCCAGAGAACTGACAGCAGCTCACTGAAAGCTCTGAGGGTCTTCCCTGTGCTCTCCGTAAACCAAGGGAGGCCAGCTGATGGTGTTTGGTACTGGCCTGGTGAGCGGCAGCTGCCTGCCCGCCTGGGGCTGTCTTTGGAAGGACCGGAGACTAGAAACAAGAGTCTAGTCTGAGCACGCACTCCCTGCAGGGTCAGGTACCCACGCACGCACATTGCAGGTCCCCAGCATCCAGCCCAGAATGCACATTCACAAGCCTGAAGCAGCTCCTTCCCATTTTGCTCTTGGTTACCTCAGTGCCAGAAATGGCCATAGAGCCAGGCACAATAGGACCCAGCCATATTCTGAGCATGTAGGAGACAGAGGCAGGAGGATAGCAAGTTCAAGATTAGCTTTGAGCTATATAGCAAGACTCAGAAAAAGTAGGTTGGAAGAACGTTGAGCCGTGGGTACCTGCTGCTCACAGGCCTGCATTGGGCAGGCAGTTCCGTTGGCCTTTGGGCCTCTCCCAGCTCCAGGCCCCCAGCTGAGCAGGGTTTGTAGGAGTCCAGAGTCTCATGCAGGCCTCTGTATAGGGGAGGATGGCCTTGAGCGCCTCACCTTCTGTCCTGTGTTCTGCAGTTAGTAGTGTAAGTGATATGTCGAGGTTCTCTTAAAGGCTCCACCTCAGGAGAATGCTGTCTGTAAACTTATCCTCTGGGTGGGCCCAGCCTGCCTGCCCACGCTAAGGCTCTGGGATTCGGAGATGCTGGTCTTCCTGAGTAGGACTGGTGTTGGCATGAGTCCTGGCCCTGAGGACAGACCTCATTGCCAATGGCTTTGTGGATTTTGCATTCTGTCCTATTAGACAGGGGCTTCAAAGGTCCTAGACCCCTGGCTGATGCCATGCCTCAAAGCCAAAGAGGGTGAGATTGACAGACGGCAAACTATTCATAGCTGGGGCCCTTGTCAGGCAGATTTAATAGCACAGCTTGTGTGGTGTGGGGGGATCCTGGGTCACCCTGAGGGATCACCCTGGTGGTGTATGTTGGCAGGTCTGCGGCCTTTTATACCTGAGAAGGACAGTCAGCACTTTGAAAACTTCCTGGAGACTATTGGCGTGAAAGATGGCCGTGGCATCATCACTGACAGCTTTGGCAGGCATCGCCGTGCCCTGAGCACCACCTCCACATCTACCACCAATGGGAACAGGACCACAGGCAGCCCCGATGACCGCTCAGCGCCCTCAGAGGGGGATGAGTGGGACCGCATGATTTCGGACATCAGTAGTGACATTGAAGCGCTAGGCTGCAGCATGGACCAGGACTCAGCATGAAGGAGCAGGGCAGCACACACTTGTCTCACACGCTGGCCGGCCCAGGCCTTCCTGGGAGGAGCRCCCAGACCTGAGTGCCAGCCCTTGCCAGCTTGGAGCTAGGGAGGGCTGCAGACGAAGGTGGCTCCGGGGGCCAGGTCCTCTACTGTGAAGGAGTGGAGAGCTGCCACAGGACATGTGCCCCAGCCCAGGGCAGAAACCCTGTGCCTACTCCTCAGGGGCTCAGCGATGCCTGTAGCACATCCCCACTCGGGGAGGGCCAGGTGCGGCTGGCAGGAGAGCCAGTCCTGCTGGCCTGGCCGTGGACAGCTGATATTTGCACATGACTTTCCTCTTCTACTTCTCAGAGACCTTAAAAAGAAGTTTACTGCAATGTGAATAATTTAATCTCCAGTTGTCAAGCAGTTTTTTCTATTCCAATTGGTTGAAAGCCAAGTTGTCACAATGGGGAGGTGTCTGTTGTGGCCCCTGTCTGCTGCACCATGACTGCCCATTGCTTCCTGGGCTGGGTTAGAAGGGACCACTGGGGCTTCGGCTTGTCTCTATGGACAAGGGACAGGAGCGGGCATTTTGGTATCTCTCACATGTCAGGGCTACCCTCATCTATGCACTCTGTGTATCCCAAGGACAGCCCCATGCCCTGTCCCTGTCCCTAAGGCTCCTTGATGATCAGGAGTGCAGTGTGTAAGGAACAGTGCAGCCTTCAGAGCGGAGAGTCGGGGCTGCAGGAAGGCTGGCATGGGTGCCACGGTCCTCACTCTGCCCCCTGCCAGTCAGCTCTTCTCATGCCTGTCGACTTCATTCTGGCCTTTACGCTCTAGACCCCTTGAAACCCTCCTAGTCCCCAGGAGAGGAGGGGCGTGAGCTGGGGTCAAAGCTAGGCTGAGGAGACTGGACACACGCCTCTGCTGTCCACACTTGGGGAGGAGGCTCATGTCCTGGACAGAAGGCCTGGGATGGTTGTGGCAGAGCCTTGGGGCTCTTTGGACTCCTCAGTTGTATCCAGCACAAGCCACAGTGTCCCTGGGATGCTTTCCTCAGCAGTATCGTGGCTTCAGGACAGTATTTGACAGAATTCTGTCACCTGTGCTGGGTCTAGACATGGGAGCCTAGGCCAAGCCAGGGAAGTCAAGACACTATTGAGGGGGTCTCGGTTTACATTCAGCTAATGTTCTCCTTGAAGTGAGGATACTGCAGACAGGCTGATGTCCACCCTGTGCTCAGTTATGTCCTAGAGTCCCATATGCACACTAGCAGGGGCGCCTGTGGGTAAAGGACTGGGGCAGCCACACTTCTGTAGCCAGAGCTGCAGGAGGAGAGGGCCGGGGGCATGGGCACAGTGCCAGAGAGAGGTGAAGGGACCCCGGGGATGACGGGGCCACAGGAGGAGAGACACCAGAGGGCAGTCAGGCAGAGAGGACCAGTGATGCATCAAGCAGTGAGGTGGCTGAGGTAGCAAAGGATGCCAGGTGCTGTGGGGACACTAGAGGGCAGCGAGCAGACATCAGAGGCCCCGAGGAGACTCCTAGGGGTGATGAGACAGTACCACAAAACTTAGGGAGGGACTCCAGAGGTTGATCATGTGACACCAGTTTATTGGGTTGTGGAGCTGAGGAGAGGCAGAAAGGCCCCAGCTTCCGGTCCGCAGCTACATTGTCAGTTCCTGCAGAAGAAGCGTCGTGTTAGCAGAGGGTCTTTTGTGAAGGACCTCCCTCGGGACATCTGGGCTGAAAAAAGAGCCCCCGTATTTGCTCACCATGATAGCATTGACAATGTCACTGTGGTTGTCCTTCAGGGCCCGTACAGCCTTTGCCCTGGACACATTGGCCTGGGCCATCACCAGTTCGATGTCACGAGGTTCTAGCCCAGCCTCCTCCACCTAGTGGAAGGGAATGAGAAGGTGGCTTAAGCTGCCTGAGACCCCTTGGCGCAGGTGCTGCCCAGGCAGAGTAAGACCCCACCCTAACCTCCACCCGGGGAACCGGCCAAGTGTCCAGAGCCTGCAGGCCTCACCTCGTCTTCCTCTTCTTGCTCCTCACACTCCGGCCTCGCCCGGGGCCCAGGGGCCAGCTCAGGGCCCAGGGCTGAGGACTCCGAGGGCACCTTGAACTTCTCTGCCGCAGCCTTGTGTGCTTGCTGGGACAGGTCCTCGATCTGCAGTGCACACAGCTGTGTGAGCAGAGCCCGGACTCCGGCCCTCCCCCCAAGGCCACAGCACGGTCATAGCCACCACAGACCTTGGCCTCGCCGAATACCACGTAGGTGTCTGAGGCAGGGCTCTTGAAGACATCTGGCTTGGCGATGACAAACAGGATGTTCTTAGACTTCTGGATGGTGACCCTGGTGACTCCCTGAATCTGCCGTAAGCCCAGCTTCGACATTGCCTGAGGCGGAGAGCGGCAGACTCAGCACCTCTCCTGATGGCAGCCCTCCCCCTTGTCGGGAGACGTCCCTCTGTAAGGGCCTCCTCGGGACATTCCGGGTTTAGTGGGAGGGATGGGTTACTAGATTTGACTCAACCCTCCTCATGGGTAGTATTTCACTGGCTGCCAGTCTGAGGGGCCTTAGTAAGGACGCCTCCCTCTCTGTGTCCTCTCCCAGGGCCCTCGGGGGGCTCTCAGCTGACCTTTCGCGCCTTCTTCTCACTGCGACTTTGCTTGGCTTTGGCAATGGTCTCCTCAGTGCTGCCCTCGGGGCCCTAGAGGGAGGTGAAGGCTTAGCACCCGTAGGAGCTGGGCGGGTGCTCACCCAGAGACCCACCCCCTTCTGGGGCCAGCACCTGTGCGGGGCACTGCGATTTCTGAGGTGAGATATCCTGCTCATCCAGCTCACCGGACGACTCCCCGTGGCTATCCGAATGCTGGCCAGAGCCTGGGGCCCTCTGCGAGTCTGGGGGAGGGGGATGGGATGAAGGCCTCTTACTATTGCCGAGGGTCCACCAGTCCCCCTCTAGTGTCTCCCTGGGAAGAGTCCAGCTGGCCCAGGCACTGACCCCACCCCCACCCCACCCCACCCCACCCCCACCATCCCCTTACCTTCCTCCAGGCCATCCTCATCCTCTTGTTCATGAGCTGGGAACCCTCGAGGGCCCGATGGGTTCTGGGTCCCAGGGGGAGGAGGCACTTGGCAGGGGCTTGAGATGACGCAAGCCAGGTCTTTGGCATCTGTGGGGGTCACCTTGGGGTCGAGGGTGGGTGAGAGGCTGACACGCTGCCGCTGCCGGGCTCCCAGAGGCTTTGTGGATCCTGAGGTGATAATGGTGGCAGCTCCCTGGGCTCCTGCCCGAGGCATCGGACCACGAGAGGCTGGGGGCTTCGCCTCTTCCACAGAGGCTTTCTGGGGATTGGGGCACAGGCAGGGGTCTGGGGGCCCTGGGGATGATTGGGACGCCCTGTCGAGGGCACTGGGAGCAGAAGGGTCGGGGTCCAGAAACCTATTCTGAGGTGTGGTGAGTGGGTCACCAGCAGAGTTTTCTGGGGGGAGATTAAGGGTGCCAGGGGTCCCCTTGGGCTGTTCTCCGGTGCCCAGGCCCAGCACAGGCTCCAGGTGCGGGAAGGGTGGTGCACACCGGGCGGTCCCTTCGGAGTAGACCCTGCTCGGTGTGCATGTGGCTCCTGCTGGGGACCCTGGGCAGGAACCTAGCCTGGCTTGTACAGACAGGCCCACAGGAAGCCTGGGGCCTGAGGTGTCCTCGCTGCTCAGGCTCTTTTCCTCTCCAGCCGAGTTCATCAGCTGCGCCTGGCTGACCTCAGAGCGCGCAGCAGAATGTGCCTCGGCAGTCTCCGTGGTACCTTGGGCTGCTGCTGACTTGGGCCCGTTCCCCTGCCCTGGTGGGTTGGGGCCTCTACCACGCTTGTTCTTGGTCCTCAAGGCCGCTCTCTGAGGTGAGAGGGTCTTGACCCCATCGTGGGCTTCGAGACATGCTTCTTGCTTGGCTGCAGATATGTTGTCAGCTACTTTCTCCCCCGTGCGAGATGTGGGCTCAGAGGTCTTTGTGCTCAAAGTGGGACCTGACTCTTCTCCTGGAGCCCCAAAGTTGTCGCCCTTTACAGCTGGCTCTGAGCCATTCTGTTGGGCTGGCTCTGAAGCGGGGCGTGCTGGGTGTGGAGGAGGCTCTGCTGTCTGCTCCTTAGGCACYGGCCTCCGTCCTGWGGCCACACCTAGTTCCTGATGGGCCTCAGAGACAGAAGGCGTGGTCTCTGGGGTGTAGCCTGCTTCTCTCTGTGGGGCCTGAGAGGTGTCTTGAGCTATCATCAGCTCTGGATCCAGCATGGAGTCTGTACCTCGGAGGGGTGGAGGTGCCACCACAGGGGTGTCCTGGGTTGCTGTGGCAATCCCTTCATCCTGCTGGGACTCCAGTGTGCCTGCAACCTCAGATTCTAGGTCTGAGGTTGACTCTGAGCCTGGTAGCGGTGAAGGTAATGCTACTGGGGCATCCTGGGGGATGGAGGCGTCCTCCTCAGCCTGCTGTGGTCCCAGTGTGCCAGCAACTTCAGCTTCTTGGTCTAAAGTGGGATCTGAGCTTTGCAGGGGTAGAGATGATGCCGTAGGAGACCCCTGGGGTACTGTGATGACTCCTTCATCCTGCTGGGACCTCAGTGTGACCACAACCTCAGCTTCTGGCTCTGAGGTGGGATCTGAGCCTTGCAGGGCTGGGGATGATGCCACAGGGGAATCCTGGAGTCCTGGGATACCTTCCTTAGCCTTTTGGAACTCAAATGTAGCCATGGCCGTAGCTTCTGGACCTGAGGTGGGATCTGKACTTTGTAGGGGTGGCGGTGATACCACAGGGACATCCTGGAGTACTGTGACACACCCCTCATCCCGCTGGGGCTCTAGTGTGACTACAGCCACAGACTCTGGGCCTGAGGTGGGATCTGTACTTTGTAGGAGTGGCGGTGATACCACAGGGACATCCTGGAGTATTGTGACACACCCTTCATCCCGCTGGGGCTCTAGTGTGACTACAGCCACAGACTCTGGGCCTGAGGTGGGATCTGGACTTTGCAAGAGCGGGGGTAGTCTCATAAGGGGGTCCTGCGGTATTGCGACACCTCCCTCAGCCTTCCAGGGCCCTACTGAAGCCACAGCCACATACTCGAGTGTAGAGGAAAGGCCCTGGCCTCCTTCCTTCAAGTTCTCAGGGAGGACTGGACACAAGGCGGGGCTTGCTCCTTCCTGCAGATCTGGCATCGCCTCTGCAGTGAGGGGCTTACAGCCTAAGGTCGCGCTTCTCCCCTTCTGCCAGGGCTCAGGAAGAGCCTTGGATGCGKGTTCAGCACCSGAGTCAACCTTGTTCCCTGCCCTAGGGGTCCCTGTGGTAGCTTCCTCCACCTGGGGGCCTGGAGCTCCTTGCTGAGCCAGAGGTGACCTAGAAGCTTCAGACTCTATGCCTAAAGTTAGGATCTCCCCTGCTACTTGTGCAACGGATTCCTGGCTGTTGGCAAGACAGATCTCTTGCTCTGAGGTCTGAGGTGTGCACTCTATCCCTGGCCACGGGGCCCCGCTTCTGCACCCCTCCTCTGTACTGAGAGCACTGGGCTGGGCATGGGGCTCCCCGCTGTACAGCCTGTCATCATCAGCCCCTGCATAGGAGGCGGAGTCTGAGTCAGAGGAGGCTGCCGAGGTATCATCCCGGAAGGCGAAGGCCTCATCCATGCCCTCGATGATGGACAGGTCGGACAGTGACTGCAGGAAGGAGGCAGATGTGCTGTCGTCCTCACCCTCTCCAGCCAGGTCTCCATCCGGGGCGGCGGCGGCGGCGGNGAGTCAACCTTGTTCCCTGCCCTAGGGGTCCCTGTGGTAGCTTCCTCCACCTGGGGGCCTGGAGCTCCTTGCTGAGCCAGAGGTGACCTAGAAGCTTCAGACTCTATGCCTAAAGTTAGGATCTCCCCTGCTACTTGTGCAACGGATTCCTGGCTGTTGGCAAGACAGATCTCTTGCTCTGAGGTCTGAGGTGTGCACTCTATCCCTGGCCACGGGGCCCCGCTTCTGCACCCCTCCTCTGTACTGAGAGCACTGGGCTGGGCATGGGGCTCCCCGCTGTACAGCCTGTCATCATCRGCCCCTGCATAGGAGGCGGAGTCTGAGTCAGAGGAGGCTGCCGAGGTATCATCCCGGAAGGCGAAGGCCTCATCCATGCCCTCGATGATGGACAGGTCGGACAGTGACTGCAGGAAGGAGGCAGATGTGCTGTCGTCCTCACCCTCTCCAGCCAGGTCTCCATCCGGGGCGGCGGCGGCGGCGGCGGCGGCGGTGGCGGCAGTAGCAGCTGCCTCCTCTTCATCTTCCTCCTCCTCTTGGGGCAATGGTGTCACCTCCACAGCCTCCACCTGGAAGATGAGGCTACCCCGGAAGGGTAGTAGGGCGGCAGGGATCATGGGGTCGTTAGCCAGGTAGTTCGGGTCAAAGAAATGGCCCTCTTGGCTCCAGGAAGAACTGCTGTCTGCAGAGAGGCTGGACTCRGAGGACGGGGGCTCTGGAGGTTCTGCGGGGTGTGGCTCTAGTTCATCTACCACTGACCCTGATGGGGACAGGCCCCAGTCGGAGGGAAAGTCCAGCCCTTCAGCTGGGGCCAGGAGGCTGAGGGAACAGGAAGGGGATGAGGCCCAGCTGTCCCCATCTGCTGTGATGTAGGAGCCGGAGGGTGAGGCTGGCGTTGAGTCCAGCACCTCATCCAGCAGCTCGGCCTCCAGATCCCAGGCGTCCCTGTGGGGCCCATGGTCAGGAAGCAGGGCATAGGTGGTCTCGGTGGGAGTAGAGGGCGGCGTGAAGTAAGACTCGAGATCAGGGGGAGGGGAAGGCACAGGAGGATCACCCTGAGAACACAGCTCCGGAGGGGGGTGCAGGGCAATGTGCCCACCCTCCTGGTCCCTGAGCACTGGCCAGGCTGCGCTGGGTGAAGGAATGACCTGGCATGTCTCCTCACCCATCACGATGCGGGGCTCCAGGGTGGTGGGGAGAGGGACTTCGGCAGGCACGGGCCGGAGAGGCAGGCCCTCAGGGAGGACCACTAGGCTTGGGCTGCCCTCTGCCGGGTCCACCCAGGCTGAGGCAGCCCCGCCGGGCCCTGCATCCCAGCTGGCCCCCTCGGGCGGGGGCCGGGCACCTGGCTTGCTGGACAGGAATGTGAGGGCCAGAGGACTAGGCCCCGGGGTCAGGCCATGGGGCTCTAGTTGGTCCCCTTTCAGGATGGTTGCAATAGCTGCGTCACATGAGCGATCTGTGGAGACAGAAAAGGACATGAGATGCCCTCTGGACACATCTGAGGGCCAGGTCAGGTGAGGGGCTGAGCTCGCAGAGGGGCGGGTTTCCATGGATACAGTTCCAGGAGGGCTGCTCAGGGAGGTTCGTGGAGAAGACAGTGGCCTGTAGGCAAAGTGTATTTGAGGAAGAATTTCCAGGTGTTTCAGCAGAYCAGGCAGCTGCTGACAGGCTTTGTAAGAAGGGGAGMGCGAGTGCTGTTGTGTTTTAGAAACCRAGGCCTTTTGGGGGGCACTTCAGCAACTAGCAATTATCTGTTCAGAATCCGGCTTCCRTTTTAGCTTGGTTCAGCCGGGCTTGGCAGGAATAGAGCGCCACAAGAGCCCACTGGACAGTGCCARCTCCTCCTGTGACAAGGGCAGGGTCCTGCACACTACAGCTCTGGAACACTCCAGGTCTACTGTAAGCAGGAGCTTTTGCCTCTAGCCCATCTCTCTCCTATCCTTGCTGCCTCTACTCGAGGCCAACCTCGGGTTCCTCAGAGCCCTCAGCATAGCCCTGCACGGAGCTAAGTTTCTGGAGAATAGAGACAGACATGCAGCACATACATGCTCAGGCCGTGGAGCACTGTGAGTCAGGAAGAACTTAGGGACTTCGGAAGGTAGCAAGAAACCTGTCCAGATGGCAGCACCCCACCCTCGCTCCTGTCTTTCTGGCTAATGCTGCCTCACCTCTTGCTGAGCTGCAYGACCCCTGCTCAGGTCACTCTGCACATTTATTCCAGTCTCCTGGCTTTTAGCTCAACCATGTTAAGTGTTTCTCTGAGTGCTCRTTCTTAAAGACTCCGGACAGCCCCTCCCTCACCTGGACCGTGGCCAAACACACATCTCTTTGAAGTATCCACTTAAAGCCTTCCCAGTGTCCCCAGAGCTCAGTTTGCGTCCTGCCTGAGAGGGGGAGGGGCAGCGCCTAGGGGCCCGCTGCTCCAGCAGGCACACAGCCAACGCTGCTGGCTTTACCATGCTCGCTGGTGACAGGGCAACATTGCCTGCACCGTGGCGGCTTTGTCTTTCTCAGCTACTGAGCAGTTCTCCGCCACGATAAGAGGGCCGCTGAAGGGGAGACAGCTTTACCTCCCCGATAGCTGCTCTCAGGAATGTCTGAGCACTGGGCTCTTTGACATCGGCTGGACTCACTGACCCGWAGCTGAGCTATTGGGGCAATCAGGGTTCCTGACAGACAGGGAGAGGGGTTCCTTCAGGTTCTTTGAGGGACATGGCAGTGGACATGGGTGTGGCTAGTAGCCCTCCTGGGTGTTCCCAAGTCAGGCTCTTGGTATCTCCACTTCCTAGTGTGGCCCCAGGGCAGTAGGGCAGAACTGGGCCAAGGTTAAAAGGTAAGGGAAATAAAAAGCCAAGGTGTGTGTGTGTGTGTGTGTGTGTGTGTGTGTGTGTGTGTGTGTGATTCAAGGTCACCAAGCAAACCAGCTTATGACTGTGTCTGGGGAGTCCCAGCCTGGATTGCCTGTTCCCCAGCAAGAGTAGGGTGGGAACTGTTAGCTCTCAACCAGGACCCTGGCACAGCACTGGTACCATCCCCGTTCTTGTCCATCCTGTCCCTAGATAACTTCTTGCACCCAGCAAGGTGCCCTTGGCTTTGCCCAAGTTACACACAGCCCACCTCCAGCAGGGACTATTCAAACTTAGTATCCTCAGGCCTGCAAGTGGCCTGACCTCTACCAACATTTAATGCCCCTTCTCGAGGGCTGCACAGGAAGACCACTGCTGGCTGGGATAGCTGTTCGGGGCCCCACCTCTCAGACCTAGCTCTGCCCGTGTCCTCTGGCTGGACTCCCAGGTTCCATCGGTCCTACAACTCCCTTCTAAGTCTAGCCCGCTTGCTACCCTGGGCACCCAAGGTACCTCTAAGGACTCTCTGGTGGTCACAGGATGAGTTCCCACTTCCAAACCTGCCACCCCACGGTCGGTTCTGGGGCTCAGCTCTCTGTGGATAATGGAACGCAATGTGGCACAGAGATACAAGTAAATGGGACTTGGTCCAAAGAGTTCGGTCCCCCACGGCCCAGAGTGAAAGGCCGAGACGCTGCCCTTCATCGCTTCAAGGCCGGGAGGATGCTGTCTGCGGCCTCCAGGCTTCATGAAATCCTGGGGCTAGGGGATGGGGAAAGGTGCAGGTGGAGGGAAGAACTGGTCTGGAAAGACGGGAGGGGACTGTGCGAAGGCAGAGGGATGGAGGAGAGAGAAAGCCAGAGAAAGGTATTGAGCCGGAAAGGGAAGCCGGCGCGGTCTCACCTGTGCGGGATCCAGGCCCTCCTGCCTCAGGCAGCGGCAGCTCAGCGCCCGCAGCCTCCCCGGGCATGGCCTGGACGTGTGCCTGCCGTGCCTGCCGATACCCCTGGCTCTCTGTCCTCTGTCCGTCAATGCGCTCGGAGTAGCCAGCACGGCCACCGCCCCTCTGCTGGGGGAGGGGGCGCGTAAATGACGTCAGCGCCGCCCCGCCCGCCTATCAAGCCGAGTGAGCGTGCGCCAGCGCGCGGAGCACTGCGGAGCGCCAGAGGGAGGGCGCTCGTTCCCKACGTTCACCCCTTCGCCTCCCACTGCTGAGTCTAGGGCCAGAAGGCTGCGCCCTGCCCTGCCGTTCCCGCAGCATCCAAGGACCCGCTAGGAAGCCAGACTCCTCCCAACGTGACATCGTCTCTTAACTGGAAATAGGCAAAAGGTGTCTCCAGAACCAGGGGTGCGGGTTAATCTGGGGCGATAGCTATATATTCTGCAGAGGGGGCAGGGCCACTTTAATAAGTGATGGCCCAACCTATCGCTCAATGACTGGACAGAGGACACAGGGAGCCCAGGGAAGGAGCCTAAGCCCCTAAGCCCCAAGATGAGCTGAAACAGCAGCTCGGGATTGGCTGGTCCTGGCAGGCAGTCTCCATAGCAACTACCTCCTGTCTCTGTGGCAACGGGAGATGGAACTGAGTGCGCCAGAGGAAGTGGCTCCAGGCGAGCTCTTGGGCTGAGCCGGATCTTTGACTTCTAGCTTGGCGGTCGGCTTTGTTTCCTTCACCCTTCAGTTCTTTAGGACAGGGAAGAAATGYACCTCACTCTATTTCCGCCAGCCCTGTGCCACATCTCCAGAGATGATGCTTACCATTTCCCTTCCTAAATGTACTATGCTTCCATCCCGACTGTTGCAATACTCAGCGCGTCCCCGAGGCTCCCCTCTCAGTGCCAGGCACCAGATGAATGAATGACACATTGTCATCTGTGAGCTGGAGTCGGGGAAATTAGTAGCTATTGACGCAAGCAAGGARGGAGTGTCCAATGTATAGGATCTTCTGGGTCTACAGGAAGCCAGGTGCTGTTCCCTGCTCCCCTGTACCTGACTTGAGGTGCACACCAATGTACCCCTGGCACCCTTATCCCCCACCAAATCCAAACATAAGACCAGCAACTCCTGAAAAACTGCCTCACCCTTCTCTGTTGCTGAGAACCCACCCGGTTCTCCTGATATTTGACTTTATATTCCACTTAAGGACTCTTACTTCACCTCCAAGGATCTAAGTTGTTTCCTCCTATGACAACACCCCCCCCCTTTGGAGACAGTTTTTTTTTTTTTCCTGTGTAGTTCTGGTGCTCAAGCTGTAGCAGGCTGGCTTCGAACTCACAGAGATCATCTGTGTGCTCTGGAGTGCTGGGAGCAAAGGTGGGCACCACCACCCAGCCCCTAGTTGCTTTTGTTCCTGGTGTTTATCACAGCAACAGAAAGCAAACTAATCCCACAATTGGTACCAGCA
>BDUI01014641.1:39187-50123 GCA_002335545.1 Apodemus speciosus
TCACAAGGTCAGAAGCCTTGGTAGACCAGAGCCCTTAACACAAAGAAATGCTGAGCCTGTGAACAGACAAGATGCCCTTTAATGATTACTCAGAACAAACTCAACATTGCTGTTCCTCACCATCCAGTCAAAACAGGAATGTAGCTTTCCTCTTCTAACCCCATGATTCTCAAATCCACCTGAGTCGTAAAGGAAAAATTTCTAAACCTTCAATAACTGTTCTTCTTGCCATATAACAACACAATAAAGAATCTCTTTCAAATAACAAGAAATAAATTTATGTTCAGGTTTCACTTTGTATCAAGGAGTGAGTCCTCCTTCAGTATTATCAGGAGGTTTTGTTTTTGTTTTTGTTTACAAAAKAATTTTAAAAACATCAAACATACCCTAAGCTTATTTACTGTAAGAATTGTAACTTGATATAAATAAAGGAGAATTTCTTCAGTTTCCAGATATTATTTACTTAAACATTTTCACACTGATGTCTGGAGATACCAGGTCTTGCTTTTGGGCATGAGGGACTGAGTTCATATCTTATCTTCTGTGTACCAATATTGGGAATGCCCACCAGGACTGCAGAATCAGTGCTTAAGGCTCAGATACACACAGTATCAMTGGCACTGGTTGGCAGCCTGCCTAAATTTCAGTTTCAATACGTGCACAACTACACACAAATACACATATAGCATGAACTCACGCATGAACTCACACATAAGTGCTCCAAAAATATTATTTAAAATTTAAAATAAATATTTCCAAATCAAATTTAAAACTATGATAAGCAGGTTTTCAAGGAGTCGCGGTTTTATTTCAAATACTAGCTACAGTTGTGAAGTGAGACAAGGTGTTAGAAGGGCAAGTGCAAGTACTTAAAAGACACAGGGGAGATCTTAAATATGCAGAGGTAGGTGAATATGGGGTCTGTTTTAAGGATTCTCATTTACAGAAGGGGATTTGKTTCTTTAAAGTGCTTTGTGATTCTGTGTCCTGGTGTCTTTGTAAAGCCTTGTAGAACAATTGGAATTAAGCACTTAATCCTCCTGCTTGTCAGGAAAATGGATTAGCAGCTGAAGATGCTGGGAGGTTCTATTACCTTCTAAAGCACACCTCATCCTTTGTGCTTGGCTATTTTTTCATCATTTCTCATGAATAATGCAATTGGTCTCTGGTGCTGCTTTAGGGGCACAACTCATACCCAATCAACATGTCAGAGGAGTGCCTCATCCAATAGATRCATCCCCACTGATGTAATTAATGAATATGTTGTGCGACCAAAGTCCCCAGAGGAAGTCTATTGATAGATGGAAGAACAGCCTTCTCTTTAGGCTGCAACCRCTCTTCAAAACTGTTTAACATTGTGTCATTTTTCTGTTCTTTGGGGGGRAAAAGTTCCAGATACATCCCTGTACATTATAAATAATAAACAATACCTTTATTCCTGTACTTCACCATGCCTTTCATGCCTTTCGGAGCCAAATTTATTTACTCAATAGGGTTTCTGTAAAGGAATTGCCCCCAGAGTGATGCATATGGATAAAGTAAAATTATATACATACATACATATATACTGTAATGAGACATATTACTTTATATACTCAATTCAAAAAGAAGTATAACACACCTAATAACACAAGAACAGTTTGGTAGCGGTTTTAATTGTTGCTGGGATACAAGCCTCTGTCTGACAAAAGAAATTTCAGAGAAAGCATGTTTAGTCTGCCTCTCAGTTGTACTGAACAGCGTATCAAGGTGATGACGTCAAGGTAGAAGGAGTTCAAAGCAAGTAATGACATCACATCAGGAAGAAGAATGGGATGAATGCATCTCAGTTTCTTCATTTATATTGGTTCTTCATTTATATTGGTTCTTCTTTTATATTGATTCATTTATAGAGGATGCCAGCCAGGCAATAATACTACCCAAAATGAGTAAGTCTCAAATAACATAAAACAAAACAAAGCAAACAAACAAAACCAGCAGCAACAACAACAACAAAACCCACAAAGCCCCAAACTTCAAGGACTATTTTTCTAGTGACTTTGTATTCTGTCTAATTGATGATTAACCTCAGCTATCACAAAGAACAATCCTAGTTTTTGGTGCCAAAGTTACATCTTGACAGATTTTCTTTTTTATAAAGAAAAGTTAAYGATTGAATTCTTCATTCTTCATCTACATGCTAGAAGAATATCTACTATTGGATTTGTATATTCATGCTTTGTAAGTTTTGAAAAGAAAGTTATATCACAATCCATTGAGATCTCAGCCTTCCTTGCTCTCTCTTCCCCTTGCTGCCCCCTTCCCTTTACCAGGTGCAGATGCATACTTTGTTTTATGTATAGAAGCACATTTTAAACATTTAAAAAGATGATAATACAATAGCTTGATATAAGTTCGAACAGAAGGAAAGGAGATATATTTTCTAACTTTTACAGATCCTTCCTGGTGTATGTCTGTAGGATATGCTAAAGAGATAATGGGAAGATGATCAGTTGGAATATATCAATTCAGAGGAAACAGCTATCTAACACTTACATAAGTAGATAGTCAGAAAACTATGTTAAGCACTAAGTGAACTTTAGTTAAGGAAATCTGCAAGCACATGACAGGGACAAAAGTCTAAGCTAGTTTTTCTCAGACACAAAAAAGTAACACTTAATTCTGAATGTATTTTCTTAAAAATAAATAAATACAAATCTATTTTTATGATGTGTCTTTAAAAAAATTTTGGAATCATATTGCCTCAAGTCTTCCAGGATCACACTTTTGACTCTGAGAAATTATTCCTAGAGATTAATGTAATTTACCAAATGTAACTATTTTGTATCAAAATCTAATGGAATCCAAGTCTTTTGATTAGTAATCCAAGGCTCTTCATCATTTTCCTTTACAGCAGATGAAAAGAATTTAGAAAACTTGCCAAACATCAAAGTAAATTCAAAAAGGAATTTATAGGTTCAGGGTAAAATGAGTAAAGCGATCTGTGACTTATAATGTTAATTGAGGAAACATGACTAAAGATATGTGCACAAAAACTTTTAAATCAAATCTTAGTAAGTACAGGTTAGAGCCAGAACACTCTCTACATAAGAAGTGGGCATTCAAGAACAGGAAACCATAAGCTGTAGTCCATGGAATTCTTAAGCTAATTGACATCATGTCCAACCACGAGAGCAATGACATATGTCAAATATCATTTAACAGACTTTAAATCTGTGCTAAATAGCAACTGCATAACCCACTTAGAGCTAGATTTCTGTCTTTGATTTTTTTTAAAGATCATATAGATGAGTGTACTTTATAACATATATTACGAGTCATGATTTACAACACACACAAGGATGGGATTACTCAAATCTCAGGGCAGTGGATAATGGAAATTCCAGATCTGTAAGCAAAGCAGCAAAGCTTCCCATAAGATCAAGGAAGATAAATATGATGGACATGGGAATGACCCAGCTCTGAAATCCAGTCTTACTTCATTTAATGAATTAATATACACTTGTTCCTTATTGGGGGTCTCTTTCTTTTCTGTCTTCTTGTGGTCCATGCAGTTTTCCCTACAAAATTCTGGGAATGTTTTTCTACAGTCACTTAATGAATTTATATCAGCAAGTAGGGAGGAGACATCTTCCTTAGCCAGTTCACTTTTGAAATTTTTGGTTTTGGCATTCTGGTAGGATTCTGGTGAGCTTTCAATACCGGATATGTTGTTTTATGAGTGGTAGTACATGGTGAGTGGAGCAGGTGCCTTTGTGCTGGAGACCTGAGTGTTCATTGCCATCTTGATCAGAGAAATCCTCTTCCTCCTCCTCCTCTTCCTCTTCCTCCCCTTCTTCTTCCTCCTCCTCTCTTCCTCCTCCCCCTTCTTCTCTTCCTCCTCCTCCTCATCTTCATCATCATCAGTATAACTCTTACCAGTAGCAGCACCACCACTATTGTTATATCAACAGGTTTTGGGGAACAGTCTGTCTTCTCAGAAGCAAGGGTGTCCTGTAGTACTGGAACATTTTTTCCTAAACAATTTATCTGATCAGTKTTATGTGTTTTCATTGTTTTTGGCTTTTTTTTTTTTTTTGGTTCTGTTTATTCCCTAACAAATTTTTCTTCAATAATTGATATTTTAATATTGTTTTTTTAGTCTTAATATAGAGAAAAGAAGTAGAGAAGTAAAACATAGGAGAATACTTGAAGGAAAGTAAATGTTCAGAGGTTGCTTATTGAAATATTAATTTGGTCTATTAACCAATGTCTTTGAACTACTAGTRTGTTTACTTCTCACAGGACAGGTGTTTGCTTCCCTGAAGTAAAGTCTACATTGTTAGGAAGTTCAAGGCTGCCAGTTTCAATCATGGGGCAAAGTCTGACAGCATCATCAAATAACATGAAGGGAGGCAGTGAAAAACTCAGGGTTTGAGTAAATTGAATATGTTTTGGAATCTGTCCTCTGGGAGACTATAGAAAGCCCAGCATGAGTAAACCAAAATGGTATCTCTGTGAATCCACTTAGCCAGTTCCTAGAAGCCAGTTCTCTTACATGCTGAGACAGATATATTCTTATTTTGATATTTTTATTGATTAAACTTTCTTTGGAAATTCATGTGCACACACGTGCATGCACACACACACACACACACACACACACACACACATATGCTTGTATTTTTACTGGAAACATTCATTGCCTTTTTAAATTATTTTTTAACCTTATTTTTTAAATACCTAAATTAATTAATTTTATGTGATTCTTTTTTCCTGCATGTATGTCAGGGTATCACATACTGGTCTGACCCCTGCAGAGACCAGAACTGGACATCAGATGGTCAGGTATTTGAGTTATAGGACATCCTGAGCTGCTTTGTGGGTGCTGGGAATTGAGTATAGTTTCCCTGAAAGAGCACACAGTACTATTAATCACTGAGGTATCTCTCCAGTCCTTTTGTTATCATTTGAATTTAGCATTTTGTATTATCTATTTTAAGAGCTTCTATTACTATGTCAAGTGTGCTTATTTTTCAAAGTTTCTAAATATTTTCCTAGAAAGCACAATGTATTATGTAGCTGATCTTTGTGGATCCCTAATAACATCTTATRTCTATATTGTCTAATGTATATACACTGTGAAAAAAATATTACCGCTCCTTGTGACATTGTTTATGTTAATTTCATTTATTTACATGATTTAATCAAGAGAATGTATTAAGAATCTTTTCAGGAATGTAAGAATATATAATATGTAATTTTTATTCACAGAGTTATACTTTGAAGTCCCACATGGACTTTACCCTTGTCCATGTTTCTGATTTTTAGTAATTTTTATTCTCATATAACTTGCCAATAAGTATTTTATTTTGTTTTTGTCTGAGAGAGTCCTAATATTCTTCATTTGGAGAAAGAGTTTCACTGAACACAGAAATCTGGTTTTATTTTTAAAATAATTTCAAACTTCATTTTTATGTAACATGAATGAGTGGTCTACCATCACTTATGTCTGTTTAACATCTATGTGTATTGCCCTGGGGCAGTAGAAAAAAGATGCTGATTCCTCTGAAACTAGAGCCAAAGGTSGAATGTGCCACCSKTGCCATTAACTRCTAAGCCATCTTCCAGTCCACTTACCTTACTTCCAGTTTTAAAAACATGCCTTCTCTCTTTGTGCTGGCATGCATCCCATACTGGTTGTTCTCTTCTTAGATGGGTGACAGAAAAGGTTTTCCTTTTTTATACTTTTGTTTGACATGCATTTACCTAACAATTTCCAAACTCAAATTTCCCAGATGAAAAAAGAATTAGTGCTTCAATTTTTCTAAACTTGGAGTTTTGGACATGGTATAAATATGTACCCTGTATCTTGATCACGTTCAGGTTCTATTCTCCTCCAACTTTTCTAGGAACCCTACCCCCAACACATCTTCCTCCCACTTCATGGCTTCTTTTATTTTTAGTGACCTACTCTGAGCAACTACTGCTACCTGTATGTGCATGGACATGGTGCTGTCCACTGTGGCATATACAACTCACCAGTAGCTACCTCCTCAGGGAACAGTGGCTCTCCTTCTGTCAGCACCCATGAACTGCTAATAGCTCTTACCTATGAGTGACTTCAGGAGCTTCCGCATTCTCCATGCTGGGATGCCTAACTGGCTTGACCTTGTATAGGTATTGTGGCAGTAAGCAAAATTGTTATGAATACATAGGTGTAAGTCACATAATACACAGTGGACAGAGTTTCACAGCTGTCCTCCAAAGCCTCTGGCTGTTACATTCTTTGTCTCTTCTGCAATATTTTCTGAAGCTTCYGGGGAGGGGAGGTTGATGCGGTTATTCAGCCTTTGCTAAGTGTACACACTGGCTTATTCTCAACACATTGCACATTTTAAATAACACAAACCTTATACTAGAAGTTAAGATTGAGTCTATTTCTATAAGCTGGATGCCTGACTGTTCRGTATATTACAAAATAATAAAAGTATCTACTTATATTAGCAGTCACTTTTGTACATATTTTATATGAAATAATAAGGAATATTTAAATAAAATGAATATAATGTTAAAGATTAGTATGATGGAATGAAATTCCAAAATATTTAATATATTAACGAAATGTATGATTGTCTTCACCAGTCAATTCAGGTTTAAAATAAATTTCTACCATAGATTGTGAGATGCTGCATATATTGCTTCTCTTTCGTTTTCTTTTTATTAAATTATGATGATGATCCCTATGTGAACCCAATATCTTAGGGCACAGAATAAAAGCTACAGCCATAATAATGTACATACAGTTTATTTATATTTCATACTTTGTATTAAATATTCAAATTTTGTTCTGGACTTTTAAAGTAGACCTGTGCTTTTTTTTCCTCTCTTCCATGCTTTCATTATCAGATGACAGTAAATTTGGGGTCTGTGTCCTGTATAATCTCATAACTTTAGTGATAGATGGAGGGACACTAATGTCTACCCCTTTCTCTGCATGGAGGCTAGATACGGACTGCTCATGTTGGGATATTCTCCTGCTTCCACTGGGCATCCTGATGCTTTCTGTCACAAGTACATAATTAATCACATCACTTGCCTGTTTTCCAGCTCCTTTAGAATTGAATGACTTCTTCCTGCTAGGTTTTCCTCAATCAGCCTATGCTGACATCACAAGTCCCTGTGATGATGAAGGATGCAGCTCTATGTGCCTAGTCAATCATTCTATAGTATATATANGCATTCTCCATGCTGGGATGCCTAACTGGCTTGACCTTGTATAGGTATTGTGGCAGTAAGCAAAATTGTTATGAATACATAGGTGTAAGTCACATAATACACAGTGGACAGAGTTTCACAGCTGTCCTCCAAAGCCTCTGGCTGTTACATTCTTTGTCTCTTCTGCAATATTTTCTGAAGCTTCYGGGGAGGGGAGGTTGATGCGGTTATTCAGCCTTTGCTAAGTGTACACACTGGCTTATTCTCAACACATTGCACATTTTAAATAACACAAACCTTATACTAGAAGTTAAGATTGAGTCTATTTCTATAAGCTGGATGCCTGACTGTTCRGTATATTACAAAATAATAAAAGTATCTACTTATATTAGCAGTCACTTTTGTACATATTTTATATGAAATAATAAGGAATATTTAAATAAAATGAATATAATGTTAAAGATTAGTATGATGGAATGAAATTCCAAAATATTTAATATATTAACGAAATGTATGATTGTCTTCACCAGTCAATTCAGGTTTAAAATAAATTTCTACCATAGATTGTGAGATGCTGCATATATTGCTTCTCTTTCGTTTTCTTTTTATTAAATTATGATGATGATCCCTATGTGAACCCAATATCTTAGGGCACAGAATAAAAGCTACAGCCATAATAATGTACATACAGTTTATTTATATTTCATACTTTGTATTAAATATTCAAATTTTGTTCTGGACTTTTAAAGTAGACCTGTGCTTTTTTTTCCTCTCTTCCATGCTTTCATTATCAGATGACAGTAAATTTGGGGTCTGTGTCCTGTATAATCTCATAACTTTAGTGATAGATGGAGGGACACTAATGTCTACCCCTTTCTCTGCATGGAGGCTAGATACGGACTGCTCATGTTGGGATATTCTCCTGCTTCCACTGGGCATCCTGATGCTTTCTGTCACAAGTACATAATTAATCACATCACTTGCCTGTTTTCCAGCTCCTTTAGAATTGAATGACTTCTTCCTGCTAGGTTTTCCTCAATCAGCCTATGCTGACATCACAAGTCCCTGTGATGATGAAGGATGCAGCTCTATGTGCCTAGTCAATCATTCTATAGTATATATARCATATATCATGTAGGCATCTCAGCCTACATGTGGTAGTTGCTTCCTATCTCTCTGCACAAGTCTCTTTCATATTAAAGATAACTGTAAGGTAAAGTAAAATCAACTCTTTCCTCTCTGATTATATTTTTTTTATTTTGTTCTCCTTAAAAGTTCTTTCTCTTGCTTCATGTCATGAAGTAAAATTGGTTTMTTTTTAGCATTAAAATCTAAAACTTTAAGAGAGAGAAAATTTAAGTTGGAATACTTTGTTTTCAATGATACAGTTAGCTGTATGATTTAAGATACTAAAGCTCAGAGTGATAGCTACTAGTATCTTTCAAACTGCTTAATTTCTTCCAACTTCTTTGATTTCTTTGCCATCTTCCAAATTTGAAGAACTTAAGACACCATCCCCTCAAATTCCAGTTCTCTAAGGCAAAGTAGATKGCATAATTTCTGAGAGAGCCACCTTTGCCTTCACAAGGTTAGTAAAAGTGGAAGGCAAAAACAAATCATCTGCMGGGCAGTGGTGGCACAACCTGTAATCCCAGCACTTGGGAGGCAGAGGCAGGCGGATTTCTGAGTTCAAGGCCAGCCTGGTCTACAGAGTGAGTTCCAGGATAGCTAGGGCTACACAGAGAAACCCTGTATCAAAAAAACGAAAAAACAAAAAACAAACAAACAAACAAAAAACCAAAAAAACCAAAACCAAATCATCTTTGCTTTCTGTTTAATGCCAAGCTTTTGTGCCCTATACCTTGTGACTACTCAACACTAATACAAATAAATAGATTCTAAATTATCTCCTATTGTCATCTAATTTCTAAACTGTTGTGATCAGTATCTTTCTGAAATTATGTTGATATGTTAATCTTATATAAAATATAATGCATAAAATATTATATGTGCTCTATTAATAGGAGCTACCTACTAAGTGACATTTGCCATTTTGTCAGACCAACAGAAAAAGCATTCATCATAAAAGATGGGAAATTTTTAATTAGCAAGCATCTTAATCCTCCCATCAGCAAAGATGTTTTTATTCCTCTGATATGCAATAGTAATCTATATTAAGGTAATATAGATTTTATTGTTATTGTTGTTTTGTTTGTTTGTTGTGATTCCAGGGTTATGGGAGTCACAGAACAGAATCGAAAGYGTGGATGATTCCATTTGTTCTGTTGTGAACTTTCCTAGCTTGGTTAAGTGTCTTTGTTTTCCATCTGTTACCAGGATGAGTTCCCAGTTCTCTGTGAAATATAAAAGCAGCTTAGGTATTGTCTCTGTAAAAATTAGATGATTAATATATGCAATTAATATACTGTGGTTCTACAATGGCCTYAATATGTAGTAACTTCAAGTAAWATTATTATGTGATACTGATTTCTAGAAGCTAGAMACAAAAAGAGAAGACTCATTTCTGCTATWTCAAATGTTCATTCATTTTCTGGTCAGAAAATGGGAAGTAAAGGACTCAAAATAAATTAACTGTGTAAAATGTAACTTCAGCCAAACAATATATATTGCAGGCTCTTCTGACTGGAGAGTGAGAGGATCCACATGCTGAACAAACAATRTCTATAAAGACTGGGCTGTTCATAGAAGCTTAATAGGCTATATAATTTCAGCCTTCCATAGTAGACTTCTAMGACACAGACTCAWAATGGTCCYATGTGCACCTCCATAGGAAATAATCAAGATTAAMTGAATAAGGAAATGTTGAGATTGAAAACTAGGGCAGTAAAATGATTTACAAAGATAATTAACAAACCCAAATTGCTSTACACTAAAAGATACAGTGCTACATGAASTACCTTGAACTGTGGGATTGGTGTATGTTTATTTTAGGGAAACACTTGAGAGAAAATGAATTGTCAAAGWATAAATGATATAGGGATATTATATGAAATAACGTTAAATGGGAGATAAGTTTACATTTCAAAGCACTATARTAAACATGATAGAATCTTAYWAAATTGTCTCTCTGTCAAATGCACCAGCATTMCAGTTTTTGCTTTGTTTTCTKTGAAKTTGTTAAAATCATTTCAAATKCAGAGCTTCATAATTAGAATTTAAACCATTGTTACATACCTTTYAAAGTTCCATTTGCTATAGAAAAGAGAGAATAAATATTTAAGAAGAGATTTCTAGAAATGGTCCAGAATTTATGCATCAGTTACTATTCTAAACAGAATGCGACTCATTATTGATAATGTAGAAGCAGGRTTTATTACAGAGAACAATTACACAGAGAAGATTTGGTAGAGACGTTTGCAAAAGATTTTGTTCATTCTCTCTTGTTGGACTTATACTTGTGTTAGAACAGCATTAAATAAAGCAATTTGGAAGTTAGTGAGGATAAACAACATTCCACAATAAAAGCCACTACCCGGGAGGCTGAAAGTTAGCTCAGCAGTTAAGAGCACTGGCAGCTCTTGGTGCCAGTATGTGAGTTTAGTTCCAAGCACCCACATAGCAGCTCATACCCACTGTAGTAACGGTTCCAAGGGTCAGATGATTTCTTAGGCTTCAGTGGGCTGTACACACATGTGGTGTACTAGTATACATACAGAAAAATACTCATATGAAGAAACAAAATCTTATGAAGCAAAAACCACTGACAAAACCACTACCC
>BDUI01014646.1:5840-17472 GCA_002335545.1 Apodemus speciosus
CAGACTAACAGAATAGATGTGAAAACAGGATCCATCCTGCTGAGGCAGCAGAGAAGCACACCATAACATAAAGAATATATATCACTACATGCTAAAAGAGGGACAATGACTTCAGGAGCTGGAGGAAGAACTGGAGAAGTGAAGGGCATTGCAATCCCATAGGATGAACAACATCTCCACTGGCTATGACCACCCAGGGACTAGACCACTAACCAAGGAGTGTCCAGGGAGAGATCCATGGCTCCAGATACATATGTAGCAGAGGATGGCCTTGTCTGACATCAATGGGAGGGGAGACACTTGGTCCTGTGGAGGTTTGATGCCCCAGTGTAGGGGAATGTTGGAACAGTGGGGCAGGAGAAGGTGGGTGGATGGGGGAGCATCCTCATAGAGACAAAGAGAAGGGGGGAAGAGGGCAGATGTGGGATGTGAGTTTTGTGGAGGAGTAATAAGAAATTGAGAAATCAGTTGAGATGTAAACAAATGGAATAATTAATAAAATAATAATAATACAGAAAATTAAAAAAAAAGAAATTAAAGAGTTTGTAGAGTTAAATGAAAATGAATATATATCATACCCAAACTTACAGAACACAATTTAGTAGATTCTAAGAGGTAAGCTAATGGCACTAACATCTACATTTAAAGAGGGGGAGAGATACTAGAAACTTAACAGAACACATGAAAGCTACGGAACAAAAGGAGAAGTCATATGCCGAAGGAGTAGATGGGAAGAAATAATCAAATTCAGGGCTGAAATCAATAAACTAGAAACAAACGAAACAAAAAATCCATTCAGAGAATCAATGAAACAAAGAATTGCTTCTTTGAGAAAATGATTAAGATTAACAAACATTTATCAAAATCTCTTAAGTAGATAGACAATATCCAAATTGACAAAAGTACAGATGAAGAAGGTAGCCACAACAAGAAACACGGAGAGAATTATAAGAACATACTTAAAATCTGCACTCTATAGACAGAATGCTAACATCACCAAATTGGAAAACCCAAAAGAAAGAGATTATTTTCTTTATACATCCCATTTACCTGTTTGGGGTTGGTCTGGTGCTGTTAAACATTCAAAATGCTAAATACTGTCTCCCAAGATCTAGTTGTGCCCCCAAAAGTAGATCCTCATGTGTACCAATTGATGCTATGTAAATTTTGTTCTCTACTGTAAAACTATCGGTTAAATAAAGGTGGTATAGGCCAATTACTGGGGAGAATAAAAAGAGTCAGAATGTCTGTTGCCAGGCCCTGAGTCTCAAGTAGGGACCGAGTGAAGGAGGAGGAAGATGGACAGGACAGGAGCTCTCCATTAGATGCCAGTGCTCCCCAGGATGGACCTCTGAAGCAGAGGTAACTTCGGTGAACCACATACGGCAAGCGCTTGGGTAACACAGCTTGGATAGACAGTCTAGTGTTAGAAAAATAGATTTAGTGTTAATGCCCTAGTATTTGTGCCAGAGCTGATAAAACATATTCCCTGTTATTGGAGGAGGCTAAGTCATATTAATAACTAACAGAGTTTATTAAAATCCATTTATGTTTGTGGCACCTTATGTAAGACAGAGAACTCAAACTAACAGAGAAGTTACTGGGTACATGCACTAACCCTCCCCCCAAAACAAAAGAGCTTCTAGCTCTGTCATTTAATAATTAGAGGTTAAGAAATGCAGAGGCTAGAGACTTCAAGTACCAGAGTAGTGGGGATACCCAGTGGCCTCCACCCTGTCAGAGAAGAAGGGAATGAGGAATGGGGGAAGAATTGTGAGTGGGGATGACCTGGGGGGCAGTGAACAAGRTGTAAAGTGAATAAATAAAAAGAAATTAAATTAAAAACAAAACAACAACAACGGACTAGGAAATGCAGAGGCAAACAAAACAAAACAAAACAAAATAACCAATCAAACAAACAAAAAACTCTCAACAACCACTTGGAGTCAGTAGCCAGAAAGGCTTGGGGTTGCAGGGAGCACCTGCTGAGCAGTAATGCAGGCAGGGGCTCACAAACTGAGGTATACTACAGTCTCTCTGACAGTAATGTCTCAATGCACTTCACAGAGCTAACGCCCAAGAGACCGGCTGGCAACCACTAACCAGAACCTCAAGGCATCAACAGGTGCATCAACACTCAGCTGGGTCCCTTAGCCCGCACACCGCTTGTCACCACATGAAGCTTCTAGTACTGAGAATGGGTTAGAACTAATTGTGTTGTTGTCTAAAGTTCCCATGGGAACCCCAAGGTACTATTGCTGAAGACCGTACCCATGCAACTCATTGAACAAGAAGAAGTTGACTTGCCTGGTGTCTCCATAAAGCCTTCATCTCTATTTGCCTGTGCCTTTTTTTTTTTTTTACAGAAATGTACTTTGCAAGGTACCAAAAGCTAAATATAAAAACCAACCAAGTTTTAAACACTTTGATCTACAATGATATCCTCATTTCAAGTTATGCTAGTGCAATAGTGGCACAAAGCTTGTACGTATGTCCAATCAATATCTTCTTTAACTATAGGATGGGATCTATACTCAATACTGTCTACTTGATCAAGAATCTTAGATTAGATATCCTAATGGCCTAAGGAAAAACAAAATGTTAAAAGAACTGTCTTAGTTTGGGTTTTACTGCTCTGAACAGACACTATATATAACCAAGGAAACTCTTGTAAGGACATCATTTAATTGGAGATGGCTAACAAGGTCAGAGGTTCAGTCCATTATCATCAAGGGGCGAACATGGCAGTATCCAGGCAGGCATGGTGCAGGAGGAGCTGAGAGTTCTACATCTTCATCTGAAGGCTGCTAGCAGAATACTGACTTCCAGGCAGCTAGGATGAGGGTCTCAAAACCCATACCCACACTGACACACCTACTCTAACAAGGCCATACCTACACCAACAGGGCCACACCTTTTAATAGTGCCACTCCCTGGGCCAAGCATATACAAATCATCACAGGAACCTAGTTACAAAATTATTAATGACAGTTGGCTATACTCATGGATGAGCACTTTGCTCAATTATCATCAGAGATGGGAAGAAATATAGAGACCCTTAGGTAGACATTTGTAGAAAGTGAGAGACCTTAGAACACTCAGCCATAAATAGGAGAGTTCTATAAAATCCTTTTCTTCAGGGATCAGGTAGAGAGAATGTCAGAGGCAGAGGGAATGGAGGACACCAAAGGAACCAGGCCCTCTAAACCAACAGAATCAATGTGCATGCGAGCTTGCAGAGGCTGAGGTAAAACACACAGTCCCGCATGGGCTGCCACAGTTGGAGTCCCGAGCTAAAAGGAGACTTTGACACTAATCCCTAATCCAGAATCAAATTCCAACTGATATCAACTTTAAAATGAAAATTTAGTTTTCTCCAAGGAAATCTCACTGGAAAGCAAGCAAGCTCTTGTTTTTTGTAGTTATTAGGATGTTCATTTATTAATTTACACTGACAAACTATTTATAAAGGCAAGAACATTGTAAGTTTCTGCTTATACATTGCTTTGCTGACAGCTGCATTTGAATCCAAGATTTATTAGTAGTAAATATGATGGCAAAACAAGAAAAACAAAATAATGTTTAAAAGTAGAAAAATATGCTTTCTGGTGAGTTCATTTTTGATTTTATGGAATGATGGGGGTCATGACTTTTACATTTGATCTTTTTTCCGTATATACTTTCTTTATAATTGCAAGCTCCCATCTTCCTTATTTCAGTATTAGGAGTTTAGGCCAGCTTCAGCAACACTGAGCTTTTAGTCAGCTTGCRATATTTTCATTTCTCAAACAAAAATTTATAAAAATTAGCAGCTAAGGCATTATAAAAATTATAAAATTTTTTGTTTATATGAAATTACACCTAGTTGCTCACTATGATGTATTTTATATGATTTTCTAGGTGTTTCCAGAGACAGAGCATTGTGACCTGTGTGTAAGGTATCCTCACCATGTTTCTGACGACATTCGCGCCTACCAGGGCTAACAGAAAATGACTTCATGTCATCTTTTTAGGTTCCTTGTCTCTTTTTATCCTGCATGTCTTTTGCATATACATTATGACTTCCAGTTTTTTGTTTTTATGGGATTTCTGAATTTGAGAACAAGTAGATGTCCTTGTGCCTTTTCTTGGATTCTTTTCTATCATGTTTTTGTCAAGTTCTGGTTATGGTTTTTTCTTTATTATATATTATTATATTATAATTCCAAAAAGTTGATATTACATTGCCCATCAGTTTTCACAAAGACTTGTAAGCAAAGAACAAAGCATATAAAACAAAAATATGAGTAGGAAATTACTAGACTTTAATACATATGAAAAACGCTTTTAGCTGTGGATATCTTGTTTATTTGTCTGACACTGTGATTTTAGATGTAAAATTGGTGGGATTCAGTAATTCTGTCTCTTTCATCTGAGTTCATTTAAAATGGTTCTCAGTGTGTTTGCCAACATAGAAATTCTTTCATGAGCTAGCTCTGCCTTGTATCCTCAACATCGAAATGTTTATTTTCTGTATTGTACCTCATGGATGTTTGGAAAGCTGTGAAGAAATAACTAATAACTATATACTAACTAAATATTCTGCTGTGTTATCCACCTATTCTTTACCTCATTTCCCCTTTTGGAAAGAATGAATTAAACAGGAAATAGAGTAAGGAGAGTATTTGATTTTAAATTTATGTTAAAATTTGTTCAAAGCCAAAATGAAAACTCTCCAGAAAATGTGAAAAGAGCTGAGATTTTTATCTGTCTCCAACAAATATATTCCTACCCAGTTTGCTTATGTATTCATATAGTGAGATTAAATGCAAGGCAAGTTCCTGATTTAATCATCGCCATTTGCCTTATCTTATCTAGATTTGCAAACTCCTTGAGGACAGCAACTACATTAGCTCTGTAAGTGCCGACTCACTGTACCTCTGTTCACTGGGAGACCTATCCGTCACTTTCCTCCATACACTGTGGCTTGTGCTATTATTTTGGAAATTCTTTCCATCATTTTGTTATTTCTATTTAGTCAACTTTCCATAACCATTTGTAACCTTGAAAAATGTCTCTGTATATGTTTACCATATAAGTGTAAGGCAAAACCAAAGCAAACAAACAAAAACAAAACAAGAACATAAAACCCAGGGTATGTTTCTGTAGAGAAGACCTTGTCTGTCTATTCTGAGAAAGCACGTACTTAAACCACACAAAAATAATCCTAGGATAAGTAAATGGTGTGTGTGTGTGTGTGTGTGTGTGTGTGTGTGTGTGTGTGTGTGTGAAGTGTTGTGCAGCTTGTCATTGGAACAAGGTTCTTGGAGGAATTATTACTAGTCAGTGAATTAGTTCCTATTTTAGCAGTAGTCATTTTAATGGAAAATCTGCTTTAATTTTATAACGAAATTCATATCAAACATCAAAATTTAACAATATTGAAATATCAGAATCCAATGACAAAGATAACTAACATTATTAATGAATTTCTTTTAGATTTTTATGTAGCAATAATGTAAATGAAATCAAACACCATATTATTCTTTCAGCATTAAAAACCAAAACGATAAAAAGAAATCTAATTTTTGATTTCTTCTTACTGCACTGTGGAGCTGTGCTTGGCTTTAGCCACTCAGGGTCTCCTGGGGCCTCCCATGATGAGTGTGGAACAATCTCCTGAGACTTCTGGGCTGTAACTAGGAGTGTTTTCTTACATGTATTGCTTAAGGTTTAGCTTGTCATTTGGGGCAATCCTGCCTCACCTTTCTTTCAAGGCAACCTTGAGATTGCTTTTTGGTTTGACTCACTTGGTCACAACTGAGTCTGTAGACCAGGGCCCTAAGGTGATGTCCCTGCTTCATCTATCAGGACTCAGTGAGAGATCCATCCTGTCAGTCGGTCCCTCTGTTCAGTGTCATCTCTGCCCGACATTCTCTAAGATGTCCACGTAGAACCTAGTATCTTGATTATTAACCAGTAAAGCCTCAAACCCCGTGTCTATCTCTACCCACTTATTCGCCATAGATTTTTGCCTCTGACTTATATGCAGGAAAAGGGATTCATTTGAATATAGTTTATGAACTAATGTATATTTTCTGATGGTAAACTGTTTTCTAAGAAAACGTTTCTGTGGTCACACCTTTTGCAGTGTGACTTGCTTGTTGCATTCATATTCTATACCTTTCAAAGACAGGTTTGAATATGTAATTTTCCTGATCAATAGAACATGAGTAAATATGGTTCRAAAAGATCCTTGAAAAGTGTTGTACACTGGCTTCATCCTTTCTGCTTGTACTTGGATATTGCTGTTTTTTTTATGATTATTATTATTATTGGTTATTTTATTTATTTACATTTCAAATGTTATCCTTTTTCCTGGTTTCTTCTCTATAAACTCCCTATCCCCTCCCCTTCCCCCTGCTTTTATGAGGGTGCTTCCCCACCCACACACCCACTCCTGCCTCACTGCTAGCATTCCCTGACACTGGGGCATTGAGCCTTCACAGGACCAAGGGCCTTCCCTCTGGTTGAGGACAGATAATGTCATCCTCTGCTGCATATGTGGCTGGAGCCATGGGTCCCTCTGTGTGTACTTTTGATTGGTGGTTTAGTTCCTGTGAGCTCTAGGGGATTGAAAAGTGGGATCAATCTAAAAAAAAAAAGACATTATTGTCCCAGATCACCTGTTCTCCAGATTTCTAGTGAAGGCCATCCTAGAGTCAGTTACCATCAGTCTTGCCTGATTCATGCAACTGTCCAGCAAACAGCCGAAATTATGGTTAAAAATACCAAAACGACCACATGTTTAGGTCATTTCCCGCCAGTTTCTTAGATCCTGGGATGTTTTATTATGTATTATAGCTTAGCAATTTAGGAGGCGATATCAGAAGAGGAGGCTGTCATTACCAAACACTGAAAAACTGAAGATAGGTTTAAGATAAGACAAGAATAARCTGAAAACACTGAAGAAACKTCTAGTCTCTAGAAGGCAAAGAATCTGTTAGAGGTGATGAAGTGGCAAAGAGACAGTAATTGCAGTCTGGGAAGATGTCATTCCTGTTACATAGTTACAAACAATGGAGGAAAGTGTCAAAAACACAAAACTGTCCTCAGTAAACTCTCAGATTGGGCCAGGATTTTATGACCAAATGCTGAATGCATCTATTGGCTTCTGGCTAGCTATACTTGAGAGAACGATAGGCTAAAGAAGGAAGTGTTTGGCAAGCTGAATTTAGTGATATATTGAGATTACAACTTTTCTGGATTGGAAAATAAAACGGCTTCATCTCTAGTTTCTTCAGTCAAGYATAAGGTCCCCAAAATAAGACATGTCTTCATGAAGAAGTATATATTTAAGAGTGGTCTAAAGGCTATAAAGTCCACTTTTAAACCATCTGAACAATTTAAGACGGTGCTTTTTAGACACTTTCAGTTAGATGAGGCTTTAATAATTTTAAGGGCATTGTCTCAGTCTTACTAACATGGTATGTAATCAGCAGAAGTTATTATTTTCATAGAACTTTGGGGTACAGATTTGGTAAGTAAGGAAGGTACTTGAATCTGCTTTATTAGGGCATTCAAAAATTGTTGTCAAGGTGAATCCCACTCTGTTACTTCCAAAGAGCATCAGTGAATCCCTGCAAACTATGGACAAATCTCAGGTTTTAAGAGGGCATGGCAAGAGTACAAGAATAATATGAACTGGGGACCAACTTCTAGAACTAAAATTGGATCCTAATTAAGGATGGTGGCTGCTCAAAAAGAATAGGTCTTTGTTAATACTGGCCTGACAGGATCTCCCAGTGCTAAGCAATTCYGTCCTTCTCTTTCTGGACGGGAGTGCCTGATCCCATCATGAGTACCTTCTCATTCTTGTATGTTGAAATGGTTGGCAAGAGCTACAGAAAGCTAATATAAGACTTTGAACTAAGAGTCACAGTTAAAGAGTGGCATACAAACAAGCATCTACACCAGGAACTGACTATGATGAAGACATTTCAAGTATGTCACCATCCATGATGGGATGACTTCTGTAGAACTGAGAACCTGTATTTTACATGTGGAAGGAAAGTCTGATGATTAGAGGGCAAACTATGTAGGACTGTTTGCATGCACCTTCATGATCATTCCTTTTTATATATACATCCTTCTGTGATGTAACTTTGCCATCCTTCCCATCCAGGTGTAGTGTAGAAACAATTAATAATAAATCCTGGTAGCATGGTTGTTCTACCTGCCTCAATGGTTTATGTTACTGACTGAAGGACATACACACAGCCTTTATATTTTAATATGCTTTAAATAGCACAATAGCTAGGCCATTGCCTAACCTCCATGTGGTTGATCCCAAGTTAATACTTACTAATTGTATTTTTTTATCTTGGCTGCTCTGAACCCAGTTGGGCAGCCCTCTGGGCAATATTCTCCCTGCTCTWTACATGGTGGTCATGCCTCCCTGTCCTGCACTTTCTTATGCATGGTGTCTCTCTTCTCTTCTTCACACTCCAGGCATGGGATATCTCTTCCTTCTCCCAAGYCCGGGAATCCTAAAATCCTACCTCTTTCTTTCCTCCTCAGCTATTGGCTGTTGTCATCTTTACTGATCAGAACCAGCTGGGGCCAGGTTTCCAGAAGATACATGCAGACTACATGGAGTTCCCCCCATACAGTTCTGGGGTAACATAATTAGCATTTGAAATACAAGCATTTATGAGTAGAGTTCAAGTATTCATTTYTTAGTCCTAATTTAGCCAGATAACTGGATTTGGCAAATGGGAAATGAGGAACTGTAAGAGAAGCCAAAGCATGGAAAGCCATGCTTTGGAAAGTGTTAAGTGTTAATGCATGTGTCATTTTCTAGGATGTGGATGGTCCTGAGGTAGCCAGGGAAGGAGGCTACAAGAAAAAGAAGGTGTTAAGGAATGAGTGTGTAAAAAAATTCAGCTTCACCATCAGCTCTAGCTAATACTGTACAGAATTCACTGAAGCCTCCTTAGTGAAATCTGGATGAGTGTTTGCTTCATCCCTGTCTAAACTGCCATATTATTTCTTGCCATTAARTTTTGGAAGGGCTTATCATGCATCAAAGGTTAAATGATAAAGGTCCTTTGTRGAAACACAATGTAAAAGTTGTATGTCTCTATAACACTCTAATAAGTAGAACACCATGACAAGAGGCTGGGTGTGTGTGATGAAGAAGTTACCTAGTATACAGAAGGTTCTGGAGTTAATCCTCTGCACTGCAGAAAGTAGACTAATAAGCAAATTATAATACATTTCCTGACTGATGTATTTCCAAAGCCTGGGGAATTTGTTATAATTTGTTATAATGGGAACTTGCTTTTGAYCTTCCAATATTGTGGTTTTAAAAAAATTGTATGGTGTATGTGGTGGTAAAAAGTTGTAATCTCAGACCTGGGAAGTTCGAGCGAGAGCCAGAAGCAGGTGAACTCCTGAGGTTTGCTGACCAGTCAGCCTTGCATCATTGGCTAGTTCCAAGACAGTGAGAGACCTTGTGTAAAGCAAACAAGCCAAATGAAAATGGTGGATGGAACCTGAGGAATGACAACTGAAACCATCCCCTGGCCTCTACACATGAAACACACATATGAATACATACATCGTCCTGTACACACAGAAACAAACAAAATATACGTAGTGGTAAAGTTCCCTTTAAAACCGTTTTGACCATTGCCAACATGTGTTGAAGTGCCACTTTCCTCCCATCCCTCTAACATCACCAACTTTGAGTAGTTCTATTGATAGTTAGACTGTTTTTCTTTCTTTAAAGTTTTGTGTTTGGTTTTGAATTTCCTYCCCAAAATCTCTGAAAATTAAGGAGTTTTCATCCAGTTTAGGAGCTTCAATTGAATTTCACCTACAATATTTCCCAGGATTCCTTAGCTACTTTTTGGAAACTATTCCCTGCATAAAAAGCTTCATTTTCTGCCAGAGAATAACCTTCTTTCTTTGCCATTTAGCCATTTAGCATTTATTTTTAAGTGTCCATTCTTTTTGGGCTAAGTTAGACTTTCCAACAAGCTGTTCTTAAACAGCCTCCAGGCATCTTCATGGTTATTAACTTTCAAAATGTCTTCTGGGCATTATATTCTTCCTTAGTAAAAGCTCACATTATGCCATCATTTCCTTTTCTAAAATAGTGTAATTCATAATGATTGTTTTGGCCTTTCTTCCTGCCAGCACACTGGACTTAACCCTGTGGGGATGGGCTTTAAACAGACAGATGCTTGTCCCTGGGAGTGGGGCAAGGATCTGTCTCCCTTGTGAGCACCTTCAACTCAATGAAGCTATTAACTCACCTTTTCTAAGGCAGACAAAATCAGGGTTTGCATATGCTTTCAGCAACGTATCCTCTAACTGTTGAGAAGATGGCACAGGAATGTTAGAGAGAGGGAAGTAAATCTCACAATGACCAGGGTTGAGACATCTGGTAAGAAAGATAGATTACTGCACAGGTAAGTGCCCTTCTTGTTGAACTTTTTCCTTAATGTGGTGATTATACTGTCCTATTTTACTATATCTACTGTTAAGGGGTTGAAACATGAAATGCTGAACAACAAATCATAGACCCCATACACTATGGTGCTCTCCTGAACTGCCTAGGAAAAGCTTGTGGTAAATGCANTTTTCAGGGAGGGGGAAATCAGGAAAGGGGACAACATTTGAAATGTAAATAAAGAATAAACCTAATTAAAAAAGAAAAAAATAAATGAAATCAACTTTAAGAGCAATAAATAAATAAATAGCCCAAGGCTTCTGGAGATGTCTACACAAGGATTTCCCTCACTGCTCATCCCTTATGTCTTTGTGAGGATCTTTACATGGCTTCCCTGTATTCTCTCATTTCATGAAGCCTATAATCCCTCCCTAGGATCTAGATGGGGTAATGCCAAGTCCTTAAACACAAGAAAGGATCCTGAGGACAAAGACAGTACTGAAAAGCAGTAGCTAGTGTGTGCTTGAAACCCCTGCTCATTCCCTGCACAAGCTAAAAACCCTCATTTGCTCCTCTTCCCCTCTTCCCAACCCAGCCTGCAGAAAGAGAATTCAGCGACAAGTCATCTCTCCCTGTCTCCGCATTTCCAGCTACCTGCCCACCCAGGGGCTCAGCGAGGGCCCACCCAGGGGCTCAGCTTCTTTACTTTGTATGGACATAATCCCAGCCCCTAGCTCAAAGTATTCACCTCCAAAACCCATAAAACCCGCTTGCTTTAGCCTGGGCTAATGACATCCCTAACCTTGACCTGTGAGATCAGTGAACTTATGCGGAGAGCTGCCTCTCAATAAACTAACTTTTAAGACTTCTGATTCAGCTTCAATTGATTCATTTTGTAATTAGAGAAACCTATCACTTAGAGTATGAACCTTGCTGTTTTTCAGGAATATAGATTTTGCACCAACAAAACAAATAAGTAGCTCCTAGTTGCAAAGCCAGAATGACTCATCATGATCAAAGTAACCGACTCCGCAAAGAGTGTATATTGTATTAGTTCAAAAACACTAGGAGCTACTCAAGGAAGATAAATCAGTAACTTGACTTAACTTTTCATGACCAGAATGACTCAGCAGGATCTGTGCACCCCCAAGAAACAGGATGTCTAAACCATGGATATTGCATTATTTTACAAGT
>BDUI01014656.1:14847-24997 GCA_002335545.1 Apodemus speciosus
AAAAAAAAAAGAAAAATGCACAAAACCCGATGTGATGTCATCTGGGACAGAACTCAGCTGGTGTTGTGCCTGCCTGGTATACAGAGCCCTGGGTTTGATCCTCAGCTTAAACTGGGCACAGAGGCAGAAACCTGCAATTCTATTAGTCGGGATGGAGAGGCGGGAAGATCAGGAGTTCAAGGTCATCTTTTGGTTGTATAGTGAGTTTGAGGCTAGCCACCAGGCGAGGGGTGGCTTTAAAGGGTTCGTGGAGAAGTCTGGGAAAGCGGAGAGAGACCAAGAGCTAACCTAGATCTCCCAGACTGGTGAGGGCTTGCAAGGATGCGTCAGCAATCCGTTAGGACTTGATGCCCTTTGGACGCTGCATTCTGGGGGATTCTTGTCTGCCTGCAGCCTGTGCAGCTGTTGGCATAGACTCAGCTCTCACTGTGCCCTGCATCACACTGGCACAAAGGCAAGGGAAGGGACAATAAACATTGTGGCCCCTGGCATAAGCCCTGCCTGGGTGGTCCTAGCCTAACCCTTCCCCCACCCCCATGGGTGCAGTTATCAACACTGACCATCCCCCAAGGGTGAGGGATGTGCAGTGTATGCCTTCCATCTTCATCTGTAAATGACAGTTAGCCTGGCAACTCTAGAGTTGGGTAATGTGTGTCCGAGGACTCAAATCTCAGCCCCGGCTTGATGGCCATGGCGGCGGGAGGAAGGGCCTGCCTACTCATCCTTAATGGAGCCTCTTTGACCCTGTCCATAAAGACATAGTCCTCTGATGCTTCTCGCTTCTCTCTTCATTCTCAGCCTAGACAGGAGTAGGGAAGCATGGGGACCCTGGAGGAGAGTGTCCCCTCCTGACGCTTTCTGTTGTCCCTCAGGCATGGCTGCTGTTGAGTCCTCACAAACCCAAGCAGAGTGCAGAGTGTACCGGGCCACTGGGAGGCCAAGGCTCTCTCCCGGACTGCTTCTCAGTGTACTGAGCCGCTGTGTTGTCAAGGCTGAATCAACTTTAGATGAATGTGTCTCAGAGCAATTACCCCTGCTGTTGTTCGCTTGGCTCTGCCTAGCTTTTAGCCCCTTGCTGAGACAGCACGGGTTGCCTTCTGCTGGCATCTGCTGGGCCTGGGGGCCTTCCCAGGATGGTGGGTCCTGTGTCAACCCCATGCACTAGTGCAGCCACTGTGACAGGAACAGAAGGGAACTGTGGATGGCAACAAATGTTTTGTCAAGGTCTGAGAACAGGAGGAGCTGAGAGCCCCCACCCACCCAAAGAAGTATAATATCGGAACAGCAAAACAACAACCCAGGGTTCAGCAGCCTGGCCATTCGCTACCTCAGCAGCTCCACACGCTCCCTCTTACAGTTTCGCCCATGTAATGCACCTTTCCTGAGCTCCTGCCAGGGGCCAGGGGGTTCAGCGATAGGTATCACTATTGAGGAGGGTGTGGCTCCCATCTTCAGAGAACCTGAGAGGAAGCCAGAACTACCAGCACAGAGGCAAGGACAACTCAATGCGCTTACCTGTGTGAACATGTGTGGAGGTCAGAAGTGTCTTCCTTGGTCTTCTCTATATATTGATATAGAGTCTCACACTTAACCCAGACCTTTCCTGTTCATCTAGTCTAGCGAGCCAGCTTGCCCCGAGGGTTCCACCTCTGGATCCTGAGCACTGAGATTATGGGTGGCTTGTCCAGCATTTATGTGGGTGCTGGAGTTCTGGACCCTGGTTTTCACTGTAAACACCTTCCCTGTGGAGAGATCTTCCCAGCCTGGGCTTTTGTGGAAAAGGAATAGAGATGTTTGGTAAAACCACCATGAGAAGCAGCGGAAGGCAGAAGCTGGGCCTACCCCTGTTCCCCATTTTAGAAGCAGAGAGTCCTTTAGAGGAAGGCCCGGGAAGGATAAGCCGTGGCTGGGAGTCCCACAGCCAAGAGTTGCCAGAGCTCTGAATCTGTTTTTTGGGGGTTTTGAAACAGGGTGTTGTGATGTAGCCCAGGGTGGCCTCAAACTCACAATCCTGTGGCCTCAGCCCTAGCTGTTGTCCCTGAATGCTGTGCTCACAGGATGATCACCTTTCTGGCACTTTCCACACAGGTGAGACAGATGGGAATGAAGAAGGGGATGAAAAAGACCCAAGGGGGCTGAGATCTCACCTGGCAGTTGGGACTCCATAGCAAGGCAGCAAGGCAGTGGGTCTGTTGGCCTCTCTGCCCATCTCCCCTCCTGGCTAAGCCTTCCTGAAGTCTCAGCCTCTCTCTTTTGGTGATACCCAAGTCTGGTGGACATGTGCTGGTTCCTTTCCTGGTCACAATCTCTCATGGGTGGCTTTTTGGAGAAGTGAAAAGACTGAGAGGGAGCAGATGACAGGTGACCTGTGTTATAGAGTCAGGCCAGAGTCAGGTGACAGGGTGCGTAGGGACAGCTCAGAGACCTCTGATGGAGGACTAAAGACAACAGGCCCTCCCCCTCCCTTCTCAGTCCTGGGATGACATGTACCAGGAAGGAAGGGAGCCCTTCCCACAACCCACTGTCCCCACAGGGAATGACCAGACTTAGCCTGTGCCTGCCCCACCGGCTATAGGCAGAGGGGGGAGGGGAAGCTTCTTAGGATTTGATTTCCTCACACGTGATATCTGCTTCCTCTCAAAGGAGGGGGATCTGGAATTAGAGTCATGTCATGGATCATATCCCGAAAGCTGGCTTTTTGTACCTGTTTGTCCCAGAAACTGGGCATCCTAGAGTTCATCCCTGTGAGTTGCCTGTTAGAGGGAATATTGGTGATGAAAAAAAAAAAGAGGGAGGCGTATTCCACCCGACTCAGCTCTGGCCATCTGCTCCCTGAGAACAAAATTAATAAGTGACACACAGGGAGCCTTGAGCACTGGAGAGGGGGAGGGGGAGGGGAGTCTGCCTCAGATGTGACAAAGGCAGAGCCGAGTGGCAGGAGCCAAGCTGGCATAGTCACGAGGGGCTGGCAGCCGGTGCCCACACCCCTCCTGGGCTCCACGGGGTTTGTAAAGGACACGACTCCCTCCCCCACACATAAATGCACCGCTATGTTTCCAGGGTGCTGTGGGAAGTATGGGACTCAGAGGGAGGAAGGAATCACTGCCACTGGGCCGGGTGCCAGCCAGGTGGGTCCGGCAGGCAGGGGAGGAAGAAGTGCAGCCTCTCTCTCAGCCTAGAGGGCTGGGATGGAGTGAATGCGGGCCCAGCAGGCCCCAAGTTTGCAGTGTGCCCCTGGAGATAGGTCTGGTCACTCGGCCCACCCTCCCCAGTTTGTGAGTGGTGACCAGACTCTTTGGGTTAGGACGCTAAGGCGCAGGGCGATCAGGTGCTCCGCAGTGGGGATTGGCTAGGTGTGTTCCTGCCAGTGTCAGGCTTTATATGGGGCGGAGATCACACCGGGTTCCTCTCCTGTGTAGCCTGCCCTCCTAACTCACACTCAGAACATGTTCCCTGTACAGTCCTGTAGCTGTTCACCACTGCCCTGCACATCATTCCAACAAGGAAACTGAGGCCTCTACACACACAGCTGGCTAGCGGCAGAGCAGGTCTCTGTAGCTCACACTCAGAATCTCAGCTGGCACTTCTTTCCAGGGCTCTGCCATCGCTCTCTAGTCCTTCTGTACTTGAAGATGGACAAGCTGCGAAATACCACAGGGCCATGTTACTTGCTGCGCTCTATGGCCTATAACAAGTACACAGCTCATCAGTGACCCTTCGGGCTCGCTCACGACCCCTGCCTGGTTACCACACTCTTGTCCCCCAGTCTCACCTTTATTGACTTCTTCCCTTGTCKCTCTGACAGAACACCTGAGAAAAGCAGCTTAAGAAAGGAAGGGTTCTGCGGGGTGGAGGCAGAGGCAGGTGGATTTCTGAGTTTAGAGGCCAGCCTGGTCTACAGAGCGAGTTCCAGGACAGCCAGGGTTACACAGAGAAACCCTGTCTCGAAAACAGACAACAAGCAAGAAAGGGAATAATAAGAAAGGAGGTGTTTGTTCTGGCTTGCATTTGGAAGGTGCAGTCCAGGGGGGGGGGCAGGGAAGGCAGTTATGGTCGACGGCCGAGGCGGCTGGTCACGTGGCATCCACAGCCAGGAAGCCAAGTGCTTCCTGAATGCTGGCACTCAGTTTGTTTTTTCCTTCTCCTTCATCCTGGGAGCCTTGTCCATGGAGTGGTTCCACCACAGTTAGGGTAGGCCTGCCTCAATTAACCTACTCTAGAAATAGAGATTTGTCTCCTAGGTGACTCTGTTAATATAGATCCCATCAGGTTCATGGCCAGTATTGGCTATCCTACACACGTTCTCATTATTCTCCTTTTTCTTATCTCCCTTTCTTCCATTGGCCGGCAGCCAGCTCTGGAGCCAGGGCAGCATCCACTGAGCCTGTATCTAGCGTGGTCCGCAGCACCTGGTGCTCACTATATAACTGAGTACGTTCACGCTCCCTCACTTCCTGCCCTGAGACTTCCTCTGCAGTGGGGCTGACATCTTGCTCGTCTTCATAGCTCTGAGCTCCTCATGCCACCTGGCACGGAGTGGACGCTGTCATTAGTGAGATCCAGTGGGTTTGCTCTGCCATTCGACTCTACCCTCTCACTGTGGTGGCGAGGCCAGGGCCGAGGAAGAGCATCTGGCTCTGTAGGAGGCTTCCGCAAGAAAACACGCAAGCAAAGCAAAGTTTGTTACTTGATCCTCCCGAGATTACGCTACGTCCCTTGAGCATTATGCCGTAAGACTGTACTCACGTGGTCCTTCTGACGCAGCCGGTATGACTTGTAGCTAGGGAGAAAAGGAAGGTCCTGGGAAGGAAAGAAGCAGAGCCACAGGGAAGATACAATTTGAGGTTTCAATGGTCCAGATGGAACAGAGCGCCAAGGCCCTGGGGGGACTGGGAGCCAGGCCAATGTGACAGGCCAGGCTGGATGGTGTGGTGCTCGCATACCAGGGCCCAAGAGCTTGAATCTGACTCCATGGGCAGGGGCAGCTCCTGAAGGTCCATTTTGCATCAGTTGAGTCTGAATTGCTTCCAGGTGGGACACCCCTAACTTTTTCTTCTTCCAAGGGACTTGTGATCAGTTCTGGACCTGGATATGGTAAGGGAGTCTGTTGAATGCCGTAGTCTTGGCTAATCCTTCCAGGGCAGCTGGGCCATGTCCTCTTCCCCCTGTRCCTGACTAGAGGTGACCAAGGGACATATGGTAGCTCTCTTGGCATTGGGTGGGTAGCAGATTGGATGGGGGAGCCAATGTGATTAAGAGTTGATGTGTGGATCTGGGTAGAGAATGGCCTGGAAAGGTCAAATGGGCACATCTTATCCCGACACCGTCTGCCTCTGTGCTGAACCGGGGAAGGAGACCCGATGGTAGTAAATGACCAACGGAAGCCCCTGGGGGCAGCTCTATTGCCCCCAGGATATCTTGCCCCCCAGCCTACATCTTGTAGTCAGCCACGCCTGCTCCTGGAGTTCTCACACCCAGTGGGGATCCCAAGCAGGCAGCCACTGCTAACAGTGGTATAGCAGTGGAGGCTAGGCAGAACTGCGGAGTCCGTCACCCCAATGGGAAAAGCCCATTCTGGCAGTCTGGGTAATAGGCCTCAAATTGAATAATTAATAAAGTTATAAAAATATGTCTACTTTATGGCCAGAATAACTCAGCTTCAATTAGAAGCAATTATTTCTTGTAGTTATACCACTTGGAATCTTTCACAAACGTCTTCATGAACAGCTCTAGCAGCAAGACAGGATTCCAGGTTTGAGTACCTGCTTGAGAAGTCTGCTGAGACCAGCTCTAGGTGGTCTTTCAGTTGAAGACCGTCCATCTTTCTATCCATCCACACATCACCCCATCTATCAGTTCAACTAAACATCCCCCGTCCACCATGTATCAGAATATATTCATCTAATCATCTGTCCTTCATTCTGTCTATTCATCTGTTGATCCCTTCATTCCTCTTTCCTTCTATGTGAATATTTTTTGCCCACACACCCAACCACTCACCCATTCATCTACCTACCCATCCTCCTGCTTACCCACCCATCCATCCATCCACCCACCCGCCCACCCATACATCTACCCACCCACCTACCCATCCACCCACCTACCCATCCACCCACCTACCCATCCATCCACCCATCCACCTATCCATCATCCATCCATCCACCCACCCATCCATCCACCCACTCATCCAACCATCCACCGATCCATCCATCCACCCACCATCCATCCACCCACCCATCCACTCATCCATCCATCCATCCACTCATCCATCCATCCACCCACCATCCATCCACCCACCCATCCACTCATCCATCCATCCACTCATCCATCCATCCATCCATCCATCCACCCACCTATCCATCCATCCATCCACCCACCCATCCCATCCATCCACCCATCCACCCATCTATCCATCTACTCACCCATCCATCTACCCACCCATCCATCCATCCATCTATCCACCCACCCCATCTACCCATCCATCCATCGATCCACCCATCCATCCACCCACCCATCCAGTTATCTATTCATCCATCTACCCAATTAGACATTTCTTTCTTGCCTTCTATGTGTGCTATGTTCTAAGCATAAGAACCACATCCTGCCAAGAGCTCCCAGCCAAGACAAGTGACCTAAGCCATAGCAGCTCTTTTTTCTGTGCTTCCACAGAGGTCCTGATGTTTTTGACGATTTTTCCCTTCATTTTTTTTGACTAGTCCATGGATATAGATGATACAGATATAAGATACACATACACATGCTGTGACTTCAACCTGCTCTTGACTAATTTTGTTTCAGTGCACTTGAATGCTTAGAGATTTGCTGGCTTCAACATTTCCAGTGTTCTGGTCCTAACCTTTGATTAGGTAGTAGTCAGAGGCATATATCTGGCTCCACCCTGAGCCAACTTTCAGGAGGATGTGAGATGTGACACCCTTTTTTTGACATAGGTAAAACATGAAGAGTCAGTGTGACATTGTGCTCCTAAGGATGATTGGCGTCAAGAGGCCTGGGACTACTTCCTGGGTCTTATACTTGCTGCTTAGGAGACTATACCTAAGTTTGATTCTGAGTCAAATGTCCCCATACTTTGTAGAAGTTCTGTAGGGAATCCTTCCTTAAATCCACTGTTCTTTCTGCAAGGAACAGATCTTCTCTCTGGTGTCCCTGCCTAAACAAGGGATCTTTTCTTCTTTAAGTTTTGTTACATTTATTTATTTGTGCATGTGTATGAATAAATGAATGTGGGCACAAGTCCCATAATGGAGGTTAGAGGACGACTTGTGGGAGTGGGAGCTGAGTCTTTTCTTCTGCCATGTGGGTGTTGGGAAATCTTTCTTAAGAAGGAAGGTGCTGACTCCTGAGAGTTGTCCTCTGAGCTTCACATGCACACTGTGGGATGCGCTCTCTCTCTCTCTCTCTCTCTCTCTCTCTCTCTCTCTCACACACACACACACACACACACACACACACACACAAAGTAAATAGGGAAAACATTGAAGTTCTAGAAAGGATGAAGTAGTGAGGGTGTGGGTTGACAATTTAATTTAGGGAGCAATTGGTAGTCTTAAGCAAATATATCAATAATACTAACCTCAAAGTATCAGACATTGCAAAGCCATCCCTACCACAGTCTAGATTAATAAACAATTCCATAGCATGTTCCAGCACACACACATATACACCCACTGATATTTTTAAATCTCTTCTAATTAATTTTTTAAAGTGATAGCTTTGACCTACTCTATTGATTTCATGACTTTCCTCTGGATTCCCACCCACTGTTTGCTCCGGGGACTGTCTCTGGCATGCACAGCCCTGAATCATCATTGGTAATGGAGAAAAGCCGCTCACAACATAGAGGCCCCTTAAGAGGGAAATGGATAAATTGTAATATATTCCCACAAAGGAGTCTCCACAGCCGTTAAAATGAATGAAGTTGTGCTCTGACTGTCTGCCTAGATGAATCTGAAATATATCACAGTGGGGAGAGAAAAAGCCAGGTGCAGAGGGCTACATACATAACATACAGTATCACTTATACAAGTTTAAAAGCGAGCAAAGTAATGAGTGTATTATTTATGGGCATATGCATATGTAGTAAGTGTGTGAAAACAGACATGAAAAGAACAAAGAATAAAGGCAGGCTCCCCGGGGAGGGAGCCGATGGTTGGGGAGGGCCCAGAGGGAGCGCATTCAGCTGGGTGATGTTTCAGAAATAGCAGAAAGGGAAGAGCAGAAAGGGAGATTGCTAGGATTCGTTGGGTGTTTATAGTGTTTCCATTTTCTCTAAACTTCATCAAAACATTCCTATGGCAAAAGGAGGTCGTTGTCGCCTTGTTTGGGAGCACCGGAGCTCATATGGAGGAGTGGGCTGGGAAGAAAGGTGTTATTTTTGCTCTACTCAGGTGCTTATTTGGTTTAGTTCAGCAAGAGTTTCTTGGGCACCTGTTATGGGTTGGCCATGGCAGGTGTGAAGTGGGGGCAGCGTCAGCAGGAGCGGGGTAGTATAGAGCCCACTGGGGTCACAGCTGTCCACCCATCGGTACCACGGACAGCTGATGGGAGGGCTGGGAGACAGCTGCGAGTCAGGTGCTTGGTCATACAAACATGAGGACTGAGTTCAGACTCCCAGTACCCACGTGAAAGGCTAGACATGGTGGTGCACAGTTCTAATCCCAGTCCTAGTGGGATAGAGACAGGGGATCCCTGGAACTCACTGGCTGGCCCGCCTAGCCTAATGGGGGGCCCTGAGTCCCAGTGAGAGACCCCATCTAAAGGAACAAGGTGGGTGGCTTCTGAGGATGACACCTGAGGCTAACCTTTGACCTCTACACGCACACCTGCACAGGTATACATACATCCCTCACAGAAACCACACACACACACACACACACACAGGGATGCACACACAAGTGTACACACACACACACACACACTCAGAATGTGTTTTTTTTTTCTGGTAAATCAGGGAAAACTCCCCCTGGAGGAGGTGAGAATGGAGATGGCCCTTGAAGGATGGCTAGGGAGGCTTTGTTGAAGATTCTGGAAAGGAGATGAAGCCAGAGTTCCAGATAGCTCGGGTCTGAGTAGAAGAAAACAGAAGCGGGCATCCTGCCTCTCTAACCTGAATGCTCCGGCTGGAAGAGTCCAAAACTCCCCGAACAGCAGCACCCAGCGTGAGATAATGGAGTGAAGAGGGGGTCTCATTAATCACAGGATCTAAGAAGAGCTGGCTACTCGGGATGTAGGAAATTGGAGATAACTTGCCTGCCCAGGAAAGGCACAGTCTCTTGGGGCCGGCCCATTCCACTGCCCATCCTCGGGCAGGGAGGAAGGGGGGCAAAGGCCTGCTCAAATCCCAGACTGCAAATTTATTTGACCAGCTCCCAATAAATTCCTCATACCAGAGGCCCGGCCATCCATCTCAGGTGGCAGGGCAGAGACAGCGGTGGGGGTGGATAGCGGAGGAAGCGTCGGTCTTAGATTGCTCGGGGACACGGCCACATGTCTTGCTAGGAGGCAAGCCCCTAAATCCTCCTGTGACTTGCTCCCCCCCTAGTAAATCTGAATAGTTTAAAATAACTCCTTCCGACCTTGAGGCTGGCGCCAACTTTCTGCCATCCATCAGCCCTGGCCGGTTTCTTATTAAGGTTCTGCTGTTCCTTCGGAAAAGTCGCCACCTTAAATCAAGGGGCCGATAGGGCAAGGGAGAGACACAAGACCCTGAGACAGCAGGGGCTACAGAAAGTCAGGAAGATGAGGTACCAGTACACTGCAGAGCTAAGCCAGTCCACCTCTCGGGGCTCAAGACTGATGCTCCAAAGTGAGCTGCCCGCCGAGGTCTTCCACGTGGCTGCAGGGAGAGAGCCGAGGCCAAGGCTGAGGAACCTCAGCCATACTGGACCATCTCCCCCTTCATTCAGTACTCACCACTTGGGGCCACAGGTGCTAACTGGCACACTTAATGCCCCATACCTTTTTAGTCTGTGTGTGCCTATGTGAGTGCAGATAAGTTTGCATGTGTGCACATAGACATGCAGAGGCCAGAGGTCCTTGGTGTCGTCTCTCTGGTTCTATAACCCTTGTTTATTTTTAGATTAAAAATTATATATATATATATATATGTGTGTGTGTGTGTGTGTGTGTG
>BDUI01014656.1:27302-38746 GCA_002335545.1 Apodemus speciosus
CTGGAGATCACCACAGCTTCTCCTCTCTTCCACATTGTGAACGTTTCAGCCTTAGCGTCACAGAGCCTTGCAAGGCACACATCACAGGAGTGACAGTTTCCCTAAAGTAACTTCTCTCTGGGAAAGGCACACCCAGGCAGACCTGCAAAGGAGCAGCCTCCCATACACAAGTCAATACAATTTGGTTAACAAAGAAAAACTAACAGGCAGACCACTCTCTTGACATCCATCACAGTCAAGGGGACCAGGGGACAGCCTGGAAGTGACTTGCAAGCTGATTGCTGTCTTCCCAGGCTACCCCTGTGTATTGCTGAAGAGGTGACCAGCCCCAGGGAGACAGTAACAGTTCCTGCCCTCAGGGAACCAGATAGAAACAGGCAAGCAAGGCCTGAAAAGATGTGGCAGGAGCTGGGTGATTCCTGAAAGGGGGTGACAGGGGAGCGAAGGGCCAGGTCTCTAAGGTGGCGGAGGATGGAGGTCTATCTCTTCCTATCCTTGCAGTGCTTTATAAGAAGAGGGGTATATATGGGGGCCACATGGTCACTAAATTCTATCAACCAAGGGCACAGACGACATGAGAGGAGGAAGAAGAGGAAGAGGGGGAGGAAGAGGAAGGGGAAGGGGAGAAAGGGAAGAGGAGGTGGTTAGGCCAATGCACTGCTTTCTCCCAAGTCTACTTTGGTTCCCAGTCGCATTACTTTTGCTTGCAGCACCGCCTTGATACACCGACCTAGGGATGGGATAGGTGTTATTAAGCACTTATGCCGTGGCAGGTTCTGGGCTGGGCACTTACACATATTGATCTTGCTTAATCCCCCTGACAGCCCTGCAAACCCCCCTCATTGAGCAGGTGAGGGCACAGAGAGGCGAGGCTGTCAGGGGTCACAGCTGCAGGAACAGGGATTAGCTGGCAAGAGCGGCTGCCTAACCCACAAGTGTTTGCATTTAGCTCTRGGGAAAGGTTGTACTTGGCTAGGTTGTGGTGGTGCACACCTGTGATCCTGATGCTGAGGAGACTGAAGCAGGAGGATTGTCATGAGTGTGAGAACAGCTGGGATAACATATTGAGACCCCATTTCAAAATAAAAAAAATCAAATAAAAATTAAATGACATTATATGAAGATGCCCCCAGAGCTACCGTCTTAAAGTAGCCGTATTACACTGTGACATGTGCTTCGCAGGACTCTGGTAAGTGTCCTTACCCCCCTTCCTCCCTTCCCCTCCCTCTCATCCCTCTCTCTCTCCTTTCCCTTCTCCCTCTCTCCCTCTTTCTTTCCCTCTCTCTCTCCCTCCCTCTTTCTTTCCCTCCTCTCTCTCTTCTCTCTCCCCTTCGCTCTCTCTCTCTCTCTCTTTCTTTCTCTCTCTCTCTCTCTCTCTCTCTCTCTCTCTCTCTTCTCCCTCCCTCCCATAAGGATAATGAGAGCATTAAGAGTTGATATTGGGGCTGGAAAGATGGCTTAGTGGTTAAGAGCACTGACTGCTCTTCCAGAGCTCCTGAGTTCAATTCCCAGTAACCGCATGATGGCTCACAACCATCTCTAATGGAATCTGATGCCCTCTTCTGGTGTGTCTGAAGCGGGCAATGGTGTACTCACATAAAATAAATAAATAAATCTTTACAAAAAAGAGAGGGAGAGAGTTAATATTGGAGGTCTGTGGGGTGATTCCATGGGTAGAGAGAGACACCTGCTGCAAGGCCAGAGTTCGACCTGTAGGACCCATGTGGTAGAAAAGGGGAAACTGACTCCTGCCAGTTGTTCTTTGACCTGCATGTACATGCACACTAAATAACCTAATACTCCCCCCAAAGAAAAGATAAAAAACTGCGTGGACGGCGCTGGGGCTCGGTAAGCAGAGTGCTTACCCAGCATGCATGAGGCCCTAGGTGTGATCCTCTTCATCATATAAAACCAGCATAGTGGTGCGAGCCTGCATCCCCAGACTTCAGAAGCTAGAGAAGGAGGCAAGAGGATCAGAAGTTCAAGACCGCTTTGAGCTACATAGCAAGTTCAAGGCCAGACTGGACTACGTGAAACCCTATCTCAAAAAGGAAGGAAGAAAGGAAGGAAGGGTGAAGGAAGGGTGGTGAGCAGTTCCTGGGAAATGGTGGGATGCATCTTTAATCCCAGCACTTGGGAGGCACAGCCAGGCAGATCTCTGTGCATTCCTGCCTAGCCTGGTCTACAGAGTGAGCTCCAGAACAGTCTGGGGTGCACAAAGAAATCCCGTCTCAAACAAACAAACAAACAATAAAGCAAAAAAGAAAAGAAAAAAATGGAAAAAAAAAACAAGAGAAATAGAGTGAATATTTGCTGTTAACCACATTCCATATTCTTTCCATGAACTGCCACACCTGATCCTTAAAAGCCCTTAAACACTGGGAAAATGACTCTCGGTTTATAGGGTAGGGTACAGAAACCCACCAAGACAGAGTGTCTCTCTTAGTCTCTAGCCTGAGAGTCGTAAGTAGTGAAAGTAGTGGTGTCGGTGGTTTTTATATGAAGTCCCTCCTCCTAACCGTACTCCCCCACCCCCCCCAACCCCCTCCCCCTAAGCCTAGTCCCTCACAGCCCACCAGCTGTGCCCGGAAGAGAGGCAGCTTAAAAAGCTGAGGTTCTTTGGTCTCTTTATCATGCAAACTGTTTAGCGAATTGGAAAGGGACCTCATGACTATAAACCAACCAGTAATGACCTGACAGGCAAAGGGGGCCAGAGAAGTGTTAGGGCCACAGAGACATTAATCTGCTTCCAGCTATGTACGGCTTCTAGGAGGACATTTGTTAGAGCAGTTATGGGAGCCGTAAAAGGCTATTTGACGGCAGCTCTCCCCACTTAGCCCTCACTGGTCAGCAGGAAGGGACTGCTGGGGGCGGGGCCAGTTACCAACTGGAGGCAAAGGCCTGCTCCTTCCTACCTGCCTCAGGTAAGATGCTACTGGCTTAGGGGTTGGGAGAGAATGGGCCACACAGGAGAGCTGGAGTCTGATCCTTTCTGTGATCTAAGAACAGTCTGCAGTCTCCAGTAAATTTTGTGAGTTCTCTGGGTCTTAGTTTGCCCATCTGTGAAGTGGAGAATGGATGTTTACTTGAGAGAGCTCTTGGAGACTCTGTCATCGGCTATGGTGCAAGGAATAGCCACAGTAGGTAGGCACGGACAGGGATTTGATTGAACATTATTAGATCCAGGAGAAGCTTAATAAAATCCATCTAACCTGGCTCCCATGGCTTAAGGGCATCCATTCTTCACACACTCCCGCGTCAAATGCACCGTTCAGAGCACTCTGCTGGTATGGACCCATTTAATCCTTAGAGACATCTTGTGAGTCAGAGAGGAGCATTAGCATCTCTTTGCCAAAGACTAAGTTGGAGTCTGGAGAGGCACCAAGGTGACCTGTCTGGTCAGGCAGTCCGGCTTTACCTGTGACCTCAGCCGATGCTGTTTCCACTACGACTTGAGGACTAGGGTGTGTGCTGACCTCATCCTCCCTTGGGCGAAGGTGGTACACAGCAGTTACTGCAGGACAGGTCTTGGCTTCAGGAATGTGAGTCCAGACCTTACTTCAAGGACAGTTCTGACCTGGGGAGATGCATTTGGGAGGTGACATCCCAGTACTACAAGGACATAACAAGAATGTTCGGGGTTAAAGGTCTGGGTACTTTCTTCCTTTGGAGCTTGGTGTGAGCTCAGTGTGCCAGGCTTGGCTAGGATACTCAGAAGCAGAGCAGATGGAGCTCAGAAAGTCAGCAAATGGGCCCTCACCTCAGAGAGGGCTAGACACCACAGCCTCACCACTGAACATCGCACATGTGGTTAATTTCACAACACACTGATTTTTAAAAAATTATTTTACTTTTTTATGTATTTTGTAGGCATCTATGTCTGTTCACCACATGCATGCCTGCTGCAGGGAGAGGCCAGAAGAGAGTTTCATATTCTCTGGAACTCGAGTCACAGACAGTTGTGAGCTGCTGTGTGGGTGCTGGGAATAGAATCTGGGTCCTCTAGAAGAGCAGTCTGTGCTCTTAACCTCTGAGCCATCTCTCCAACCCTGAAGTCAATAATGTTTTGAAATTACTACTGGGTGGGCCATGGTGTTAATGGTGAACAACACCTTGAATCTCAGCACTCAGAGAGGCAGAGGTTATCTTGGTCTGCGTAGCATTTCCATACCAGCCAGGGCTATGTAGTGAGATCCTGTCTCAAAACATAAATACATAAAAATAAAATTATCACAGAGCCTGGGTCTCTAACCCCAGCACTCAGGAGTGGGAGGGGAAGATTGGGGATTCATGATTTTCCCTCTTGATGAGCTGAGCTGAGGAAAGATAATTGCTGAAATGGGGTTCAAGGCCAGCCTGAAACCCCACATTAAAAAAAAAAGACTTATCATTGAAATAGACACAGAGCAATTTAAACCCTTATATTTTAGATTCTTCCTGGGTGTTTCAGATGACCCTCACTCAGCACCTGAGTCCTGAGGAGGGGGGCAGGGAGTACTGAACTACAGGAACCATGCTGTCCTTGCTGGGGCCCCGATTCATGTCCCAGTCCACGGCCTGTAGCACACTGCCTCTTCTTCCCTCCCTTGCTTCTGCTCCTAGGGATCTGTCCTCAGAATCCTTCTCTCGGTTTTGGTCTTAGCATCAGAGACCTCCCCGACAGGCTTCCTTTTCTAGCATTTAACAAGTTCTTAGGCCAAGGGCAACCACCGAAGAGCAGACCAGTGCCTTCCATCTCTGCTTAGATCCCTGTGCAGAACAAGTCTAGAAGGGAAGATGGGTGGAATGTCCCTTTCAGCACTCAAAGCCTGTCAACTTGGGGTGTCTCTGTAGGATGCAAAGATGTCCTGCTCATCCCTTCTCTAGAGCACAGTCCTGACCCCCAGGACCTGGCCCCACTGAGCAGGATACCTTGGCGATGAGAGGAGCCTACCGGCTCCGGCAACTCTCTGTGCTCTCGTGGGTACCTTCCTCCACAGTGAAAAGTCAGGGGAGATTTTGGTGTTTGTCTATTGCAAGATATGAAAGTCAATAGGAAGTGGGAGGTGGAATCTCATTTCCAAGCTTCTAAGCAGGTTCTGCAATCAATAATGCAAAGAGCATCAGAGGGCCCTAAGCCAGGAGTGTTTGCAGAGGGGCCTTAGCCCCCATCCCTCCAGACTAAGGCCCCCTGTGGGGACTGTACCTCCTAAAAGAGCCTGTCGGACTCTCCGTGGTGAAGACTCTCCTAGGAAGTGAGTTAACAGTCCCCAACCACAATATTGTCCCCAGGACTGTGCTCTGGGACTCACAGGATGATGACAGCTGAAATCAGGACAGGGAATTAGGTGGACCTTACCCACGCTGATATCCCCAAGAGCAAGCATTGGCTGCCTTTTCTGGCATTTCCCCTTTCTGTTCCAGAGACAAACATGACTCTGCCTCCCCACCCTGCACCCAGCACATCATGGAATAAATAGACTTGTGATTTCTGCTCTATAATTTCATTGCTTATTTTGTACACCGTGAAGTTTTATTTGCAATCCTTCTGCTGACTGTTGCCAAAACCTGTCACACTAGGTGGTGAGATGGATGGAGAGACACGCTATGACAGGGAACGGGGTTCTCACCTCCCTTACCATGGCGATGCTCACGTCTGCTCTCACCTCTGTTACTGTGATCCAGCCCTTAAAACCTAAGGGTCTCTGTAGGCACTGGGGCCCAGCGGGCAGGGACTGTAGGCAGGGCCGGACTTCATTAGAAAACCCAGTCCCCGCAGAAGCCTCCAAGTTGGTTCCAGAGCCCGTTGCTGAGTGGCAGACAGAGGCTGGGGAGATGGCTAACTTGGTGAAGTGTTTGCAAGCATGGCAACCTGCGTGCCAGCGCCAGAATCCATGTAAACCTCCAGATGTGGTGGCATGTGCTTTTATTTCAGAGCTTTGGAAGCAGAGAATGTGTTTACAGGCTACCCAGCCTAGCTTAGTCGTCAAAGGCCAGGCTAAGCAGAGACCCTGCTTCATAAAGGGTTGGTAGCTCGTGAAGAAGCCTGAGGTTAACCTCTGTCTTCCAGCTGCATAAATGTGCACAGATATGAACATGCATCACATATATATATATACATATACACATACACACACACTATATATGTATGTATGTATATATATTCATAAACTCCACCCTCTCAAAATGCTGTTATACCAAGCATTTCTGAGATCAAGTTACATGACGTTCTAGGTTTGTTCAGGTTTCTCTTCTATAACCATTCCCCATCAGAGTACATGCAGGCAGGCAGGGTGGCTTCTAAACACAGACTTTGGAGTCAGACTGGTTCAAATCCCAGCTACAGAGCAGACAGTTTCAGTACAGCCTTGAGGCTCTTAGCTGTTTAGCTTTTCTGGGCCTGTTTCCTCATTAGAAAACAACGAAGCCGGTCAGGTCCCATGACTCATTCCCACCGTGCCTGTCTCCCTGCATGCATTTCCTTCCTGCATTTGGTCCTGGCTGCTCTAGCTTTTAGGGGGCACCCCCATGTTTCCAGGTTGAGCAAGACTCCTGACTTGGGGGCTAATCAAGAAAAATACCCTATATGTCTCCACCAAGCATCTTCCAGGCAGAAATGGCTGAAAGAGGAAGCCTGGCCTGGGCTTGGCACACAGTCAGTAGGTACCTAAGTCGTGCTGGCTTAAGGGTAGAATCTGTGGCCTGGCATCTCTGCCGCTCATGGTTGAGGACCAGGCTGTGATGTGCAGCTGACTGCTGGGCAGCTAACAAGGTGTCACATGACCCACCAGGAGTCACACAGCTGGCTCACAGCTGTTCCCTGCCATCCGTTCTTGCCCCCTCATAGCTCCTTCCACCCAGCAGTAGGGACTCTGACATGTGAGTCAGAGCGGGTCTCCCTTCTGCTTCAAGCCTCCAGAGGCCACTTAAAAATGACATTTAAAGCCTCAAGCAGGTCCTGGAGTGCTTCCAAATAAAAATATCAATTTGTCTGGGAACAAAGCAATGGCTTGAGATTATGCAACCTGCAAGGGTTTGTCTAAAAGCGGGGTGCTGAGGTGGTGGCTGTGTGCCCCTTTCCCATTTCAGCCAGGACACAGCTGCAGGGTTTGAAATTCATTCATCCGGCCTCTCTGTTCATGTAAATTCGTATCTGAAAATACTTGTTTGCATAATCAGAAAAGGCTAATGTATTAGTGCTTTGCTTGTTGCTGTGATAAGATTCTTGTGTGAAGAAACAGCGTGGGGGGAAGGGTTGGCTCCGGTTGGAAGCTTGAGGAGACTGTCCGATGTGGCAGGGCAGCGATGGAGGCAGGGCACAAACCAGCTGTTATGTTTAGATCCGTGATTGGGAAGCAGAGAGTTGGGGTGCTCTCCTCTCCTTTTTATGCAGGCCAGGATCTTAGAACGGTTCCTCCCACACCTACTGGATCTTCCCACCTCAATAGGCTGATCTAGAAGCCTCTTCACAGACACACCCAAAGATTTGCCTCCTGGTGACTTCCTGTCAAAATGACAGTCAATATTAGCCACCACGGATGGTTTTATAAAAATGTCTCTATCCGGAACAAATAAAGCCTCCTTGACTTCATCTTCTATGGTACCTCCTACGTTTCCTGGTTCCTCTGCCCGACCTCTTCTGATCTCCTGAGGCTCCTTTTCCACCTCAGGACCTTTGCACTGATGGTGCCTTCTGCCTGTTATTCTTCCCTCAAAATATCTACCATCGCCCATTCTTTTGCTTTGTTAATTTCCATTCCTGGATTAAAAATTAGTGTAATGTAAGACCATAAACCAATATCAACTTATTGTACCTAGTGTCAAAGGGTGAGGAGCTTGGGTGGCACTTACCTGGGTCCTCTGCTCAAGCTCCCACAAGGTTTGTAATCAAGGTGGCTGTGGACCAAATGGAGGAAGAGCTGCTTGCAAGCATCTCCAGTCATTAGTAGATCTGTCTCTCTGGCCATATCTTCCGCCAGCCCTACAGGGGCTGACACTGGGACTGCTGACAGTTTCTAGGGGATGCTACAGTGTTTGTGACCCTGCCTGTAAACCCCCACGCCCACAAAGCTTTACTTCCTAGAGACAGCAAAGGGAGTGTCTTACTAAAACAGGCCAGAGACGTGGAATCATATACATCATATGACCCAGGAAGGACACCTTACCTGTGCCATGCTTGTTTAGTGGCAAGCAAGGCCTGAGGTCATGGGAAGTCTACAGACTGTGAACTCCTCAGCTGTCAACCCTTCCCTGGGTCAAGCTGTGTAGTGTGCAGCCCATGGACACCTATGAATGTATCCTAGCACAAAATGGTAACCTTCCCTAAAACAGTGTGTGTGTGTGTGTGTGTGTGTGTGTGTGTGTGTTGTGTATGTGTGCACGCACACGATTTATTATATTTTTGTAACACAACTGCCCAGCTTTCGGGCGTGCGCATGTTAGATGACAACATTGTACCATAGTGTCAAAGTTGGGCATGCCTGCCTGAAAAATTGGAAAGTTGCAGCCTTGCCCTGAGTTCCTGACCCCACACAACACCTTTTACCATGACGTAAGATGCACTCATTTATCATGTTTATTCTGTCTCCTGCTACTGAAAGAGAAATTCCAGCAGGGCAAAGATTCCGGCCTGCCTGGTTCTCTCATGAGTCCTTGGGGCCTCCTGTCATGACTGGAGGAGGATTGGGATGTGTGTGAGTTCCTTTGTTGTTGTGACCGATGAGGGGTGGACATCTTGGCTTGCAGTTTACAGGGATACAGTCCATCCCCGCTGGGGAGGCTCGGTGTAGGGCAGCTGTGCTTCTGTCTCAGCAGACTGTAGGACAGCTGCCTGTTCACACCTCAACCTACCAGGAGCAGAGTGAGACCAGGAAACGATGCTAGCTTATGAAGCCTCTAGGTGACCCACTCCCTCCAGCTGAGCCCCGTTTCCCAAGCACCACCAGCTGGAGACCAGGCATTCAAACAGTGACATTTACTTCTAAACTACACCAGCATGTAACCATCTTTTCCTGACATGCTGTGGCGTTCATCTCTTCTGCCACTTTCTTGGGTAGCATTTGTCTTGTGTCTCTGTCTCTCTGTCCTTCACCTTCCTGACTTCTGTGCCCTCTTTGTCCCCATTCATCTGACCCTTTGGCCCTCAGCCCTTCTTTGTATCCCTCATCCCATTTCAGTCCCCCCCCCCATCCCGCCTCCACTACTGTGTCCACAGCCCTCATCTCCTTGGCTCTCCTCTCCACCCTCCATCCCCTGCCTTTGGATCCCAGTGCCCCTCACTTGTCTCTTCCCAGGTTTCCCCTCAGCTCTGCATCCTTCCTTCCCCGTTCCCAGTTTCCCAGAGAACCCTGGGCAGGGAGGTGTGGCTGCCTTTTGAACGTGGAAGCAGATTTGCCTCTTTTCCAGCTTGTTTGTTTTACTGTAATTAGATAAATAAATAATCATATTAGCCCCTTCCCTGGGAACTCAGCTTTGGCTAGAAGGAAGAGCAGAGGCAGAGAGTGCTAGAAGAGTTTCTGGGGGCAGGGGGACTGGGACCTGCTGGTCCTCTCCTGAGCCTGATAGATGGGTGTGGCTGACTGTGTCCCTTGGTTTGTTGGGGGACAGTCTGGGATGGGTGAGGCAGAGGCAAGGTGTTCTGCTGAGTCAGCAGCGGGCTGATAATGAGGGCCAGGTGTTGTTCATTACGCCAAGCTCCCCGCTTCTCCTGAGGAAGTCCTCAGCAAGAGTTTAGGACAAATATGGCAGCTGATGAGCCCCCGTCCCCTTGGCCTAGGTGCATTAAAACCCAATTAACAAAGTAAGGAGCGCTAAGCAGAGCAGACCTTTCTCCACAGGAATGCTGGGGCTGGAGAAGGGCAGCCGGGAAGCGGGACTCTAATGAGGCTGGCAACGCAGAGCCTGAGGGCAAAGGCCTGGCCTAGAGATGAGTGAGGCGGCTGGCAGGGGAAGAGCCAGGCGCAAGCCTGGCCTCATCACGATTGTACCACCATACCACAGCCTCTCGTTGGCTTCCATACAAAGTAAGAGCCTGAGATGGTCTCTCAGCAGAGCCAGGGAAGAAGCTCAGGTGCAGGTGCGGGTGCAGGTGTGGGTACATGTGAGTGTGTGTGTGCATGTGCGCGTGTGCGCGTGTGCGTGACGTGTTACATATTTATGGGTCACTGGTATAGGCGGAGGGGTGGTGACACACCCATTCACACTCACAGATAAGGCAGGACTTAAGCCTGTGATTGATGGATGGTTCAGAGTCCTGGAGGAGGTTCCTGAAGAGACTGAGACAGCAGGATGGGCCCATAGGCAAATGGCCCTAAAGGACTCGGGAACATGGTGCAGACCATGATATCCTGAACAGGCACACTCACAGCTCCACAGTAGCTAGAGAAGGCTTCACCTGAGGGGTGAAGGTTGCACTGGAGTAGGGCCACCTGCAGTGAGGGTGTATCTGGCCACCCAGAAGTGCTTTGATCTCTTTTCTGAGGCCTCTTGACCCAGAGAGGGAGCTCCAAAGGACTTACCTCATGGCAAGCCATAGCTTAAGTGTGCTATCCACAGCCCCAGAGAGGTCACTGCCTCCCTACACACAGGAGCCTGACCCACAGCCCTGGCCCCTTCAGAGGGATGCTCCTCCCATCCCCCACCTCCTGAAACTGCCTTGTCAGCTCCAGGCTTGTCTCAGCCTAAGTAGGCCTTTCAGATTTATTAGTTCTGGGGTGGGAGGAAAACAGCTTCTCGGAGAAGTGTGTTTAGTGCCACATTTCAAACTTGCTGTCTTGATTGAAGTGCTAGTTAAAACAGCTTAAGGCTCTTAGGTAAAGTTGCATTTGCCTTTCTGCAGAGCCTAGGTTCTGATATTATCCATTTATGACAGGGCCTCTGCTATGGTGGAGAGATATAATGCTTTATTGAGAGCCAGCCCATCTGTGGGAATGTGGTCCCTGCTTCCATTTGGAAGGTTGTAGCACTGAAGCCACCAAGAAGGAAGAAATGTGGTAGAATGTACATGCGTTTTAATTAAGCCTCAGTGTGCAGCATATTGCAAAGATACACATATTAAAGAATTCTTTCCACTGTGCAGGAAGCCGGGGGATTTGTTCCCTGTGTCACTTTTATATTCCTTTTGTGTGGCAATTAATATTTAACTCCTGGGAAATAAAGCTGTCACCTGATATGCTGTTTATGGCCCTGCATTAAAAGAGCTTCCTGATAAGCTGTTGTAATATAGTGTTGGGAAGACCCCGCTAGAAGGGGTTCATTTGGTTATTAATTCTACTCAAGAACCGGCCCTGTGCAAGTATATTTTAAAACTTGTAAATTAGTATATATTAATTATGCATAATGGATTTCATTATGACATCTTTATATAAACTGATGACGTGACATGGTTAAAGGGGGGGGGTATTATAGATATGAGAGAGGCATTTGAAGGTGAGCCCAGAACAGAGGGAGAAAGAAGTGGACTGAAC
>BDUI01014667.1:10985-23273 GCA_002335545.1 Apodemus speciosus
GCCTCCCTTGTGCGTTGTCTCTCTTCCTTCAACACAGCCTGGCCTCATCAGTTTGCTTCAGACCCCAAAAATATGGCAGAAATTGTGGGGCGACACTTCTACAAAAAAGTGCAATTAAAAAGTGGGTTTTGAGCTTCCGCGCCTCCTGATAATCTGTCACTAGAACCCCCAACTGCCACGCCGTGAAGACAGGCAGCAGCTATGGAAATACCCATAGGGCAAGAATTTAAGACGGGTTCTGATTCCAATTTTGCCTTGGATTGACCCAGTTTCTCTGCTGGTAGCTTCACATCTCTCTAATGAGTGGACAAGAGCCAGAGGACCCAGCTGTGCTACAGCTGGAGCCTCAGTCCACAGAGACCGTCAGAAAATAAATTGTCATCTCCAGCCAGCACGTTCTAAGGGTCTTAGTCAAACAGAAATAGGTAACCAACAGAGTCATTTGTTTGGGCTTCCATGGTTTGGACTGTTGTGAGTGTGTGCTCTTAAGATCTCTCTGGTTATACATAATTCCAGGTTATCACTTGTGTCTCTGAGAAGCATGAGGCAGGTCCCCAACCCTCATGCTTCAGCCTCCTCAACTAGTAAGAACTTAAAGATCGTGTAATTTGATACAGTTGTCCCTCTGTGAGAGATTCTCCCAAGATCCTCCTAGAATATGCAAATGCGTGGATGCCCAAGGACCTTGCGTAGTGTTGTATTTGCACATAAGATGTGCACATTTACATACAGGCTTTAAATCACCTCCAAGATTGCTTGTAATCGTCAGTATAATGGAAATGCCACAGAAATAGATACCCTACAATATTGTTTAGGGAATAATAATAATAAATCTGCACATGCACACTAGAGATGCAATTTTGTTTAAATTTTCTTTTTAATATTTGAATAGATTCATAGATAGAGAACATACAGACACTGGAGTCTGGCTTTACTTGTAAATGTTTTGAACATAGTGAAAAAATGCTCGGTAAACTAACTATAATCACTATTGCATACAAATCATTCACGTTTCTATATACAACTTTTTTTGTAAGTCTACATCGAACATTTATCTCCAGTGACTGAGCTGCTGACCAAAGCAGCACCATTTATCTATTGCAGGTATATTCTGAAATGGAGTCATGCAGACAGATGAACTAGGAAATTTTACAAAGGTGCTGTGATCCTTGAATCTTTTTAACTCTGTAAGATCTGTCTGTGAAGATTGTACTGAGAAAGTCATAACCTGGGCAGCCAGGCTGGCCTATAGACACCAGGGAGAGAGTTCTGGAAAGTTGGTCATTCTAGAAATAGGTCTTTGATGAGCTAGAGTGAAAGAGGGGCCTATATAAAGTCATGAACATTGGCTGATCTCTGACACTGAAATGTAGATTGTGCCATGCACAGGCACAGCACTCAGCATTATAATTCTCCTCCATCTCTGAGCAAAAGTGGGAAATCATGTATAAATCTTTAGGGAATTGGCAGGTGGTAATATGTGCTTGGAGAATTGGTGGTGCCTTCTGCAGGATGTGGACACAGTCAAGACTGACATTAATATACATGTATTAATATAAACAAATGTAAGTTGAATCTGCTCATTCTTTGTGTGTATGCATGCACATGTGGGGGTGAGGTTGTGGTGTGTGTGTGTGTGTGTGTGTGTGTGTGTGTGTCCTTATAGGTTATAAGAAAATGTCAGATACCTGGAGCTGGTGTTAGATGCTGTTGTGGAAGCTAGAAACCAAACTCCAATCCTCTGAAAGAACAGCAAGAACTCTCAACCAAGAAGCCATTTTTCCAGTCCCCAAATCTGTTTACCCTTTCTCTTTCAATATTTGTCTCATGGCTAGAAAAATTCAGAGACTTGATATTTTCACACATATATAAAAGGAAACTATAGGGAAGTCAAATCCCCTACTCACTTTTGCTAGTCCACCAATGGAACTTAAACTCCTATTAGCTGCAGAAGACAAACAACTCTCCACGTGTCTTCTGCCATCCAAGCTTGCCTACTGCTATGCTGCAAAAACTTAACCTCAGACAAGGGAAGCATGGCACTAGCCATATTTGTTGGACTTATGTTTGCATCCACTGGGAGCTTAAAGAGTGCACCAGGATCCAGGCAACTGTAAGGACTCTGGTTTGGGGCATCAAACCACCTAAGCCATAGTTGCTTTGTTTTTATAAGTCACGCACAGGCCTCAGTTGCTCAATGATCTCTTGGCCAGTTGAGGAACAATAGTCAACAACTTGGGTCTGTGTTTGAGAGACCCAATGAGACCTTCATTGCAATGCAGTCTCCACAGGGCCAGTCAGTCTAGATGAGCTCCTTCCTCAACAGTCTATGGGAGATGGCTGTGGGGAAACTAGACTTCTAAGGTCATGTTTTGCCACCCTCCCTTGGCTGGATTGAAGCAATTGGGTGTCATCATGGTGGTATGCCATTGGCAGCTGGAGTCTACATGTTGTGATGCCTGATACTTTTATATCCCAGATGCATTTAGGGAAAGTTACATTAGGGAATGGAATCTCCTGAAATTCCATTTATACACCAAGAACAGTCTAGGAAGGTCTTTACCAAAGCTTTACTTCTGACAGTCTAGCCTTGTGGCTAACTCCAAGAAAACATTGTTGAAAACCCTTTTATGGTACAGATCCTGTGAGAATCACGGGTACTTGGAATATTTTAAATCTAAAACACATTTTGTTTATTTGTTTGTAACAGTCTTACTCTAGACACTAGAACTCATGATCCTCCTGCCTCAGCCTCTCAAGTACTAGAATTACAGGTCTGCCCCATCACCCCAACACCTAAACCTGAAATACTTTGAAAGTTAACAATTTGCTTGAAAGAGATGAGGAAATAGTGAGAGAAAATGATAACAAAGAAAGAAAAGGAAAGGGAGAAGGAAGGGCTGTCAGTGAACCACGTGACATCACTGTCAGGAAGCCTTTGCTTCATTGACTTATGGGGACCAGCATCATTGCTACCACCTCATTACCATATACTGCCTGCATACTCTGCATCAGACATGGAGTCATCTTAAGCTACATGCTCAGAGGTCAGCAACTGATGGCCCAAGGTGGGATCCCAGAACAGGCAGTAAGTGTCTCCCAGAACTTACTTAGACAGACCCTGGTGTGTCAGGCCGGTTCAGGCAGAATGCTTGCTGCACGTGCACAGCCTGTCAACTCATGTACACACTGATTACACACTTCTATCCCGGGAGGAATTTCAAACAGGAGTCTTAAGAACTCACAGAGCTCGGGGCTGTTCATCCTGACTCGACTGTTTGCCTCTGCTAACCAGTGGTAACTCAATCATCTCTCCTCTCCTGACCGTATCTCCCCAACAGCCTTGTAAGATTACTTTCCATTCTCCAGTACTCCAAATCAAAACAACAAGATTTCTGGCTGGTTTTTTTTCCCTAACCTTCCAACCCAAGATTTTGAAAGAAAACGAAAAGGCTTAGAAAACATTTTCCTAATGAGGCAATTCATTTATGCACTGGCAGCCATTAGTGGATCATTATGAATTAATTTTCCAAATTAATCAATCAATTAAKTCTCATAATCAGATCAAGTAGATCACAGGCCAGTCTGCTCTGGTTTGATTAATTAGATGACTTAAAAGATCAGACAATTAGATCACACTAATCGCATGCTCCTTACACTCATTCCCCAAGTTGAAAATAAAAGTCCTTTGCAGAGCACATGAGTTAGGCTGAGTGTGCCCAGGGTCCTCTGCTAATTGCAGAGGGCTGCCTGAGGTCTTCGGCTCTCGTCTGACTCTGAGTTTAGAAGTCCACAATTTGAGATATCAGAATCAGTTACAGAATCATATAAAATGACCCAAGTTTACCTTATAGTTCTTTATGGGGCTGATGTCAAATTGTTCATAGTGCTGAATTCCTTCTGGAGTCACTGGGGAAGATTTTGAGGCCAGCTAGCTGGCTGTATTCATTGGTTCACAGTCTCATCACTCTGTTCCTTGCCTCTGTCACCACTGTCATCTTCTCACACTAGCTCTCTGCCTCCCTCTTCCTCATAGGGATGTTTCTGACCATACTAGCTCTACCCAGATGACCAGGACTGAATCCCTCTCAAGTCCCTTATACTAACTCACTCTGCAAAATTCCCTTTGCCACAAAAAGTAAGTTCCCACAGGGTCTAGAATTAAGATATGGCCATCTTTCAGAGCCATTCTCACACCTCCCTCATATCCAATGCTGTGGCCTAATTTCAGAGCCCACAGTAGCACATATGGTCCCTTATGAATACCCCAGTACTCAGAGCACTGAAAGGCCCCATAGTCATTCATCCCAAATTCTGTCACATCTCCTACAGCTCTTAGAATTAACATATATACAATGACTAAAGCTCAGCTTCCAGAAGATTCCTACCATAAAAAATAAATTTCCCGAGAGAATCAATAACCTGCTTCATTAACAACCATCATCTACATATTAATTATATTGATTATAATTAATTATATGTGGGAAGATCAGATGATAATACTAAGAGCTCAAGACCCCAAACCCAGGTTCAGACTTCAGTAAAAGATTTTAAAAATATCTTACAATTTCTTCTACTATAAAATATGTTAGCTAGTCTCAGAGTCTAATTACAGATCACCTATATCAGTATGTGTGTATGTGTATGTGTGTATGTTTATTGTGTGTGTGTATTGTATATGTGTGTGTTTGTGTGTGTATCGGTGTCTATGCATGAGTATGTATGTATCTGCRTGTGTATGTTCATGTTTATGTATGTGTGTGGGCTTGTGTCTGTGTCTGTGTTTGTGCAAGTGCATGCATGCCTGTATATGTCTCTCTGTATGTATATGTAATGCATCTTTTAGTTTCTGCTTGTTTACTACTACCAGTTCAAAAGAGTTAGTGGGCACCTCTGCTGGGAACTGGGGCTAAAATCTGTAGAATGGGAATAAGAGAGGTTTGTGTATAGTGTGTATCAGCAAGCAGAGAATGAGGTGTTTGGGGATGGGCAATGGTGGCACATCCCTTTAATCCCAGTACTTGGGAGGCAGAGGCAGGCAGATTTCTGAGTTCGAGGACAGCCTGGTCTATAAAGTGAGTTCCAGGACAGCCAGGGCTATGCAGAGAAATCCTATCTCAAAAAAAAAAAAAATAAATATTGTTTGGGTCTTCCTGGAAGTTTTGCCCTTTCTTTGTGGTCACAAAGTATGACTCGCCAGGTGGTTTGAGACTACAGGGTTTGATTTCCTTATAAGGGTGGAGATAGGACAGAGGTTAGTCAACATGCAGGTTGACTCTTTGGTGGCCTCTCCCTTACCTCTTTTCATCATCACAGGCCCTCTTCGGTGTCTGCCTGCTCTCCACTTCCTTTAAGGACCCCAAGCCTCTCGGACCAGAGCCCATTCTAGTGACCACATTTTTACTAATTACTGCTTTAAAGGCCCTACCTCCAAATATGGGCATATCATGTGCTTCTGAGAATTATCCAAGAGTCTGAAGGTCAAAATTCAATCTACAATAGAGGTTTGAGCAAAGAGGAGGCATGTAGAGAAGCAATAGGTGCACGTATTTGCAGAAGAGAAGGTGCAAGAGGGGACTGCTGCTTGCATAAAAGAGTTTAATTTGCTTGTAGTTCTAAGAAACAACTCAAAGGCAGTGAGGTGGCTCCCAGACACATCCCAGGCACACCAGCCTCTCTTCTGATGATTCATCAGGAGGGTTTAGTATCAAGGTTTGGGGGGCCTCTCTTTTCTGTCGTTCACATCTAGTGTTGTGCCTTATCCTTCGAGCACCAAGAACATGCCTGTTTCCATTGCTGAGTTAAAGCTCCATCTCCAAGCTTTCTCAGGAGACAGCMGTTCAAAATGAAGAATAAATGCAATTTTCTCCACTCTGCCTCCTTGGAGACAGAAAACTCTGACATACAGAGCATTGCCTGAAAACCTCTCGGCCTAATTTCCTCATCTCCTTTTTAAAAGGAGAAGACATCYAAGATGATTCTAAGATATATTATATAGTGAGACTGAAAACTCAAATCTACTTATGAAGCTACATAAAATTACTTAATTTATACTGCCCRGGGAAATATTAAATTTTGGTCATGATTACATAATAGCTAACTATCAATGGGGATGCATATCAACAAAGAAAAACTGTCTTTCAGAACAAGCAATTGATGTGCCATCTTTATTTTATTATTTTAGCATTAATCACTTCTTTAAGGCAAATTGCTGCCTGTATTAGTTTTCTGGGGGATGTTTATAACATTGCCAGACATTGATTGGCTTAAATGACAAAAAATGCATTGTCTTTTGGTTCCAAGTGAAGCAGGGTTGACTCCTTCTGAGGTTGCTGGGAAACAGACTGGCCGATCCCTTGCTCCTGACCTCTGGCAGTTCCTTGCTTTCTGGGCACACCGTTAGTCTTCCTGTGCTACTCAGCCTGGACAGGTGGCTGCATCCACAGGTAGCAAATTTTATTGGATTAAGGGTCCGCAATCTCATGTGCTTTTACCTTAAGTGATTATAGCTGTAAGGATCTTGTCTTAATTTCTTTTCTGTTACTGTGATGAAACACCGTGATCTAAAGCAACTTGGGAAAGAAAGGGCTTATGCCACTTGCACTTTCTGGCTTCAGTCCATTATGAAGGGAAGTCGTGAAAGGAACTCAAGGCAGGGACTGAAGCAGAGGCCATCAAGCAGTGGTGCTCACTGGCTTGCTCTTTAAGGCTTGTTCAGCCTGTTTTCTTATCCAACCCAGGACCACCAGACCAGGGGTAGTACTACCACTCATGACCTGGGCCTGTCTGTGTCATTCATGAATCAAGAAATAGCCCTACACACTTGCCTGTGAGCAATCAAGTGGAGATGTGGAGATATTTTCCCAGTTTTGGAGGTTTTCCTTCCAAGATAACTCTAGCATGTGTCAAACTGAGGGGGAAAAGACCTAATAGGACAAACCCCGTTTTCAAATTCATTTAAAAAAAAAAAAGAAATTCAAGCTAAATCAACACAAATGTTTACTTTCTTTTGACAATTTAAAAAATCAAGCCAAGCATGGCGACACATGCCTTAAATTTCAGCACTTGGTAAGCAGGTACAGGTGGATCTCTGTGAGTGCAAAACTATCCTGGACTATAAAGAGAGTTCCAGGACAGCCAGAGCTACATACCCTGTCTCACAAACGAACAATAATAAAAATTATAAAAAATTGAATCAAAAGCAACTTTTAAAAGAAAACTAAGTCCTTTCCTCTATATCTAACCTCTCTGGGTATATGAATTGTAGGTTGCTTATCATTTATTTAATGGCTAATATCCACATTTAAGTGATTACATGCCATATTTATCTTTCTGAATCTGGGTTACCTTGCTTAGGATGATTTTTTTTCTAGTTCCATTCATTTGTCTGCAAATTTCATGTTGTCTTTTTTTTTTAAAAGATCTGAGTTATACTCCATTGTTAAATGTTCCACATTTTCTTTATCCATTCTTCTGTTGAGGGACATCTAGGTGATTTCCAATCTGTAGCTCTTATGAAGAAAGCTGCAATGAACATGGTTGAACAAGCATCTTTGTGGTAGGAGGAAGGATGCTTTGAGTACATGCCCAAGAGTAGTATACTTGGACCTTGAGGCAGATTAATTCCCAATTTTCTGAGGAATCACCATATTGATTTTCATAGTGGCTGTACACATTTGCATTCCCAGCAACAAAGGAAGATTAGTCCCCGTTTCTGCATCTTTACCTGCATCTCACTTGTATTATTGATCTTAGCCATTCTGACAGGTGTAAGATGAAATCTTGAAGGAGATTTGATTTTGAAGAATAGATTACATTTTTGCAATGGCCATGAATGTTGAACGTTTCTTTAAGTATTTCTCAGCCATTTGAGTTCTTTCTATGGATCTTCCTAGTGTCGAGAAATAGAATAGATATTGGAGGTGGACTGGAGCAGGTGGGGACAGAGAGGGTCAATCAGGTGTGGACAGGGAGGAAAGACATGGTGGAGGGAGAGAATTCAGGGAGAGACAGATGTTATTGAGGGCCATCTGAGAGATGATATGGAAACCTAATGCAAGGGAAATTTCCTAAAACATATGAAGGCAATCCTAATGAAGTCTCCTAATAATGAGGAATGCAGAGTCCCAACTGTCTAACTCTTGTCACCAAATAAAGTTTCCAATAGAAGGACTGGGTTGCATTCAATTGATTTGTTGGCTAAGGGGGTCCCATGAAATCCCCAAACAACCTAGGCTGTTGTTAAGACAATGAGTTGCTCTCTGCAAACTAATACTGGGGCCTCATTACTGAGCACAACACATACAGAACTCATTGAACATGGAGAAGTTGAGCTGGTGCCTACGTGGAGGTTCGCCCCCACATCCTAGTCAGTGTTTTTGGTGCAGGAAGGTACTCTGCAGGCTACCAAAAGAGAAACATAATCTTTGACTTACAATCGGTTCTGCCTTAAAGATATGCCAGAGTACCAGTGGTACAGACTTGTGGGAATAGCCAAACAATGTCTGACTGACTTATGGCCCACTCCACAAGATGGAATTCATGCCCAACACTGCCTAATTGACCAAGAGCCAGAGACTAGATAGCCCAGAGACCAAACACTACTGGTTTAAAGGAAAACTATTAATAAAAATGATTCCAAATAATATTCCTATATACTCACAGAGCAGTGACTTATGCAGTCATCATAAGAGAAGCTTCCTTCTGCAGCAGACAGGAAATAACAAAACCCACAGCCAGACATTATGCAGAGAGAAAGAGAGTTCTTGGAACACACAGCTCTAAATGGCATGTCTCCATCCAATCTCTCTCCTCCAAGCTCAGGAACACTACATAAGCAGATCTGCAAAGAGTATAGGGATGGGGAACAGCAGGAGAGCAATGGCCTCTGAATCAACTAAACAGGCTCATATGAACTCACAGAGTCTGAAGCAGCAGGCACAGGCCTTGCACTGGTCTGCACCAGGTCCTCTGCATATGTATTGTAGCTTTCAGCTTAGTATTTTTATGGGACTTCTGTGTGTAGGAATGAGTGGGTCTCTGACTCATTCCTGCACTTGGAAATTTTTACTTCTGTTGGGTTTCCTTGTCCAAAGATTTTTCTTTTCTTTTATTATATTTTGTCACGTTCAGATGTTATCTCTCAGAAGCCTGTTGATTATGAGAGAAAGAACAAAAGTAGATCTGGAAGGGAAGGAGGGGAGGAGGAACTGAGATGAATAGAGGCAAAGAAACTTGAAATCATGGTATAAGGTATGAGAAATGAATATATTTTCTTTTTTCCAAAATAATGTGATATTAATTTATTGATGTTAATATTAGACTAAACTATATTTCAGTATAAATCCCATTATCTATTGGGCATGTAATCAAAAGTTAATTATCTAAAGTGTGAATACTTTATTTATTTTTATTAGATATTTTCTTTATTTACATTTCAAATGTTATCCCCTTTCCTGGTTTCCCCTCCAAAAACACCCTATCCCATCATCCCTCCCCCTGCTCACCAACCCACCCACTCCCGCTTCACTGTCCTGGCATTCCCCTATACTGGGGCATAGAGCATTCTCAGGACCAAGGGCCTCTCCTCGCTGTGATGTCTAATAAGGCCATCCTCTGCTGCATATGCAGCTGGAGCCATGGGTACTTCCATGTGTACTCTTTAGTTGGTCATTTAGTTCTTAGGAGCTCTGGGAGTACTAGTTGGTTCATATTGTTGTTTCTCCTATGGGACTGCAAGTTCCTTCTGCTCCTTGAGTCCTATCTCTAGCGCCTCCATTGGGGACMCTATGCTCAGTTTATTGGTTGGTTGAGAGCACCCACCTCTATTTGTCAGGTACTGGCAGAGCCTCTCAGAAGACAGCTATATCAGGCTCCCATCATCAAACGCTTGTTGACATCCACAATAATGTCTGGGTTTGGGGACTGTATGTGGGATAGATCCCCAGGTGGGGCAATCTCTGGATGGTCTTTCCTTCAGTCTCTGCTCAACACTTTGTCTCTGTATGTCCTCCCATGGGTATTTTGTTCCCCTTCTAAGAAGGACCAAAGTACCCACACTTTGGTTTTCCTTCTTCTTGAGCTTCCTTTGGTCTGTGAATTATATCTTGAGTATTCCAAGCTTCTAGGCTAATATCCACTTATCAGTGAGTGCATACCATGTGTTCTTTTGTGGTTGSGTTACCTCACTCAGGATGATATTTTCTAAATCCATYGATTTGCCTAAGAATTTCCTGATTTCATTGTTTTTAACAGTTGGGTAGTATTCCATTGCGTAAATATAACACAGTTTCTGTATCCATTCCTCTGCTGAGGGACATCTGGGCTCTTTCCAGCTTCTGTCTACTATAAATAAGGCTGCTATGAACATAGTGGAGCATGTGTCCTTATTACATGTTGGAGAATCTTCTAGGTATATGCCCAGGAGTGGTATGGCTGAGTCCTCCAGTAATACTATGTCCAATTTTCGGAGGAACCACCAGACTGATTTCCAGAGTGGTTGTACCAGCTTGCAATCCCACGAGCAGTGAAAGAGTGTTCCTCTTTCTCCACATCCTCGCCAGCACCTGCTGTCTCCTGAGTTTTTGATCGTAGCCGTTCTGACAGGTGTGAGATAGAATCTCAGGGTTGTTTTGATTTGCATTTCCCTAATGACTAAGGATGTTGAACAATTTTTAGTTGCTTCTCAGCCATTCAATATTCTCCAGTTGAGAATTCTATGTTTAGTTCTGTACCCCACTTTTTAATAGGGTTATTTGGGTCTCTGGAGTATATTTTCTTCTGTTTTTGTATATATTGAATATTTGCCCTCTGTCGGATGTAGGGTTGGTAAAGATCTTTTTCCCAATTTTTTGGTTGCCATTTTGTCCTATTGGCAGTGTCCTCTGCATTACAGAAACTTTGTAACTTTATGAGGTCCCACTTGTCTATACTTGATCTTAGAGCATAAGCTATTCTGTTTTATGTTCTACTCAGGAAAATTTTCCCTGTGCCTATGTGCTCGAGGTTCTTCCTCACTTTCTTTTCGATTAGTTTCAATGTGTCTAATTTTATGTGGAGGTCCTTGATCCACTTGAACTTGAGCTTTGTACAAGGAGATAAGAATGGATTGATTTGCATTCTTCTGCATGCTAACCACCATCTGAATCAGCACCATTTGTTGAAAAGGCTATCATTTTTATGATGGATGGTTTTAGCTTCTTTGTCAAAGATCAAGCAACCATAGGTGTGTGGGTCCATTTTTGGGTCTTCAATTCTATTCCATTGATCTACCTACCAGTCACTGTACCAATACCATGCACTTTTTAACACTATTGCTCTGTAGTACTGCTTGAGGTCCTGGATACTAATTCCCCCAGAAGTTATTTTACTTTTGAGAAGAGTTTCAGTTATCCTGGGGTTTTTGTTATTCCAGTTATTCCATCTCAAATTCCAGATGAATTTGAGAATTGCTCTTTCTAACTCTATGAAGAATTGAGTTGGGATTTTTGATGGGGATTGCATTGAATCTATAGTTTGCTTTTGGCAAGATGGCCATTTTTTGCCATATAAATTCTGCCAATCAATGAGCATGGGAGATCTTTCCAACTTCTGAGGTCTTCTTTGATTTCTTTCTTCAGAAAATAGAAGTTCTTGTCAAACAGATCTTTCACTATCTTTGTTAGAGTCACACCAAGATACTTTATATTGTTTGTGACTATTATGAAGGGTGTAGTTTCCCTGATTTCTTTCTTAGCCTATTTATCCTTTGAGTATAGGAAGGCTACTAATTTGTTCGAGTTAATTTTATATCCGGCCACTTTGCCGGATTTGTTTACCAGCTGTAGTTCTCTGGTGGAGTTTTTAGGGTCACTTCAGTATACTATCATATCATCTGCAAATAGTGGTATCTTGATTTCTTCCTTTCCAATCTCTATTCATTTGATCTCCTTTTGTTGTCTAATTGCTAGGACTTCAAGTATTATATTAAATAGATAGGGAGAGAAAGGAGGCAACCTTGTTTAGTCCCTGATATTAGTGTGACTGTTTCAAGTTTCTCTCTATTTAGTTTGATGTTGGCTACTGGTTTGCTGTATATTGCTTTGACTATGTTTAGATATGGGCCTTGAATTGCTGATCTTTCCAAGACCTTTAACATGAAGGGATGCTGAATTTTTTCAAATGCTTTTTCATCATCTAATGAAATGGCAATGTGGGGTGTGTGTGTGTGTGTGTGTGTGTGTGTGTGTGTGTGTGTGTGTGTGTGTATACAGTGGATTTCATTGATGGATTTCCATATATTGAACCATC
>BDUI01014667.1:26838-38369 GCA_002335545.1 Apodemus speciosus
TTGTCTTTCGCTATCTGGTTATCTCTGGTGTTAGCTGGTCTTGCTGTCTCTGACTCTGGCTTTTATATCCTGCAAGCTTGTGTATCAGTACTCCTGGGAGACCAGTTCTCTCTGGGATGAATTTAGATATGAAGAGCTGTGATACAGGGTCAGCTCAGAGGTGCGGACAGAAACTAGAAGTATCCTGTCCCCAGATGATCCTTGGTTCCTGTGTCCTGATGGTTCCAAGCAGGTCCTTCTTGGGCCAGGAATTTGAAAAGAAGTGGTGGTCTTACCTGTGCATGCAGGTTTGTAGGCAATCTTGGGAGACCAGCTGTCTCACGGTGGTATTTGTGTATATAGCTCTGTGGCCCAGGATCACCTCTGGGCACAGATGGAAATCAGAAGACTCCTGTGCTAGGCTGCGCCTGGGTTCTTGTGTCCTGAGGGTTTCAGGAGGGTTCCTCTGAGCAGCAAGGGTCATCCTGCCTGTGCTCCCAGGTCTGTCTGCACTCCTGGGAGGCTCGCTATCTCCCTGTCCTACCTGTTTATGGAGCCCTGTGGCAGAGGATGGTCTCCAGCTGCCATGGATGTATTTTCAATAAAAAGAAAAAAGTAAAACTAAGTCAAGTAAAAAGGAAGTCTCTTTGAATATTTATTTATTTGTTTATTTATTTATTTACTAATTTACTTATTTATGTGTTTGTGGTTGTCTTTAGGAGTGTCTTTGTGCCATATGCATGGAGGGCCTGTGAAGACTACAAAAGAACATCAGATCCCTTAGACCTGGAGTCACAGTGATTGTGAGCCAGCATGTAGCTGCTGGGAATTGAACCCAGTCCTCTCCAAGAGCCGCCATGCTCTTAGCCACTGAGGCATCTCTCTGGTCTTCAAAAAAAGAGGAAATCTTGTATACATAAAATCTTGTATACATAAAATCCCAGGTCTTCTAGAGTATTGTGTTTGCTCCTCCRTCTTAAGCATTMATCAGTTTCAAGGGTTGCTTTTCAAACCCCTTAAAGAACAAGAAATAACAAAGTACAGCATCCCTCTGTAACCCCTGGTTCATGTATCCCCTAAGTCTAACCAATCACATGAAAACGAGTATCCAGAAGAACAGGTTGTACTGTGTGACATACCTGTGCAGGATGTGGACAGATCGATTTCTCAATGCTATTTCCTAAACAATARCATATAACTGTTTACATTAGAGTGAGTTACTGATTGTGATGTGTAAAGAAATGTCTATTCATCCCAGCTAAGTTTCCGAAGACCAAAGAAAGGATTCCATCCACGTCTAAGCAGCTGAACCAGTCAATTTAGTATAAGAACTTTAGTGTTACTTATAGGAGCATGGATGTCCCCCAGGTTCCACATCAGCATGGATCATGATTTATGAAAGCCATCTCACTGAGTCACATCCCCAGTCAGTCTTCTACCTTTTATATCCATGACACCTGCAACTGGGAGGGAGCTAACGGGAGTGGGAGTTGAATTCAGTTGAGAGTCCCACCTTTCTAAGACATGATATTAATACCCTCCTTATGATTCCTCAGGCCCAACTATAACTTTATCACATTTGCTTATTGTGTTGCGGTYATCGWAAGGTCAAAGAATCATGCTTCCTTATATCGGTGGATCATACCCAGAGAAGATTCTTTATTACATCAAGTTAATGCTGGCTTCTTGTTAGATATTATAAGTAATCTAGAGATGACTTAACATATACAGGAAACTATACATCGATTATATGAAAATAGTACATCATCTTTGTAAAAGACTTGAACATATTCAGGTATGGGCAGCTGCAAGGTTGAGAGAGTATAGAACCAGTCTTCCAGGGACACTGAGAGATATTTATGTAATTTGAACCACCTGCAATGATTTAAGTGTCTGTATGATACCTGGGAGAAAACCAATTGTTGATGCCTACAAGAAACCCCAGTTTAGGTGTGTATGGAAAAGCTGAGGGGAGAGGGTCTCCCAAATTCCATTCCAGATTCAGTGTTCTTCTGATCACATATTTTCCAACAGATATAAGTACATTTTTTGTCTTACAGGTTGACATTAACAAAGTATATTTTTTAAAAAAAGAATTCTTCACAGTTAGCCTTTAAAGAGAATAATATTGTACAAATATCACATTGCAGTGTTGGCATTTCAAACAACTTAAGAATTCAAGGTGGCCTCAAGGACTTCCACAATTCAGAGACAGTCAGAGTTTAAAGGATGCCAGCACATTTAACATGTGGAAATATTCCTGTAAGTCTAGTTTGAGGGTCTGCTACTCTGAACATGTAATATCTGATTTCTTAAGGGCATAACATTTTAAAACCAGATTTAGAACAAAGATCTCATTAAATATTATCTGGTTAACATTCTCAAAGCAAACCAAATAAAGTGGAAAATGTCTGAGGATATAAAGACATTTCCTGGAACTGGGAGGACATCTGGTGGCCAATGTTATTAAATACTTTAAAAAGAGATTTTTCTTTTTAGGCTAATTCAATAATACAGTTATTGATTACATTATGACTAGCTGGTCTATAAGCAGGGATTATAAAGCAATATAAAGCATTAACTCTGTTTAGAGGAGCTATTAGAACAGAAAAAAGGGGGAAGCTAGGTAACACAGTCAGATTATACTCAAGAAATCCAGGTGTTGTTTAAAACACACACACACACACACATAATGTAGAAGGAAAGGCTGGGGACATAGCTCAATGGCAGAGGACACATTTAACATGCCTGAGGCCAAGAGTTCCATCCCAAGTGCCAGCAGGGGAAGACAGACAGACAGACAGACAGACAGACAGACAGACAGACAGACAGACAAACAGAGAGATGAAGAGTGGTGCCAGAGCAATGCCCACTCCACATTCTTTAGTGTCACATCCCAGTCTCCCTTGTGAGAGTGTCTGCCTGCCCTTTTCATACAGTTCAGGGTAGATTTGGATCCAAATCTCCTTCACCTTCACTTCTGTCATGGGCGGTGAATTAGATCAAGACCCTTTGGAACTTCCTTTTATCTTTTGGATGAGAAACAGTCTCCTTCTGCAGGTTGCTCCTCAGCCTAGAGATTCAGACTGTCAAACCAGAAGATCAGTACATCCAATAAAAAGAGTGCTGAGAGGAAGCTGGCAGTAAGTAACTCGCTGAATTCTTAACCACAGGATCTGAGCACCTGAACCCAGTCACACTACCTCTGGACATCCAGTAGAAAGAATTGGTATTGCTGCAAAAGTGAGCGAATTAATAAAACAAAAGCAAAAGCGAAAGAGAGGGTGAGAAAACATCCGTTAATGGGAAACTGTTTAAAACTTTCATATGTAAATATGTACCCATATATACAAGTGTATGAACACTTATACAAATATGTAATAAAATGTACTTAAAGATAGTTTAAAACCGACAAAGAAACTATGTAATATTTTTCTCAAGAATGATAGTCACTCATTTTCTAGCTCTGAGCGTGTTCTTTGGTCAGGAGGATCTTGCAGGAAGCCAAGAGCATTCTGCTTCCTTGTAGAAACCTTTGAGGTGCCCAAAACTAACCTGCTTGGAACCCTACCCCAACAATCCCATCCCAGTCTGATCCTCCCACCATCCCAGTTGGGTCTGCCTAGGACACAGCTTGCAGAGGTGAGCTGTGCTTGATCCCCTGAGATCCATTATCTAACTCTGGTCTCACTCTTCAGTCCTGAGGAGCCTTTCAGAACCCCCAAGAACATCCTGCTTCCCTGTGAAACCATCAGGGATCCCAAGACTAAACAGCTTGGAATCCTGCTCCACAAATTCCTTCCCACTCTAGTCTGCCAGGAACACAGCCCACAGGGGTGAGTTGCTAGGTGTCTCCTGAGCTCCATTGTCTACCTCTGGCCTCATTTTTGATCCTGAGGACCCTTGCAAGACCCAAGAGCCTACCCCATGGAGGCCTGAGAAGACCCCTAAGAATTAACATCTTGGAACATTGTTCCACCAATCCCTTACCAGTGGGGTCTGCTTGAGGCACAGCCAGCAGAGTCTTCTGACCTCCATTGTCTGTCTCATGTCTCCCCCTGGCCTCTTTCCTGAAAAGTCCTGCTCCTAGCAAGATTATTCAGCCAATACTAGGCAACAACCAGATGCCTAAAGGACAACTTAAGAACAAAMTTGACAAGACTCAGGGCAATATGGCACCAGCAGGACGCAACTATCCTGCTAAAACAAACCTTGGATATCCTAATGAAACTGACATACAAAAAGAGAGGACTTTAAATCCAATCTTATAAAAATGATAGACCTTTAAAGGGGACATTAATAAATCTCTTAAGGAAATATAGTAAAATGCATTCAAACAGGTAGAGGCATTAAAAGAGGAAGTAAATAAATATAAAGAAATACAAGATAATACAATCAAACAGATGAAGGATATGAATAAAACTGTCTAAGACCTGAAAATGAAAAAAAAGAATAAAGAAAAGACACATTGAGGCAATCTTGGAAATAGAAAACCTAGGAAAGAGAACAGGAGCTACAGATATAAGAATCACCAACAAAATACAAGAGATGGAAGACAGAATCTCAGGTGTAAAAGATAAGATAGACAAAATCAATATACCAGTCAAAGAAATTGCAAAATCTAAAAAGTTCATGGCACAAAACATCCAGAAAATTTAGGACACTATGAAAAAGACCAAACCTAAGTATAATAGAAATAGAGGAAGGGGAAGATTCCCAGCGTAAAGGCCAAGAAAACATCTTCAGCAAAATCATAGACGAATATGTCCCTAACCTAAAGAAAGAGATGCCTATAAATGTACAAGATACTTACAKAATACCAAACAGATTGGACCAGAAAATAAAATCCTCCCACTATATAAAAATCAAAACACAAAATATACAGACCAAAGAGAGAATTTTTAAAGCTACAAATGAAAAAGGCCAAATAACATATAAAGGCAGACCTGTCAGAATTATACCCAATTTCTCATCTGAGACTCTAAAAGCTAGAAGGCCTTGGGCAAAGGTCTTTCAGACCCTATGAAACCACAGATGCCAGTCTAGAATACTATACCCAGCAAAACTGTCAGTCACCATAGATGAAGAAACTAAGATATTACATGACAATACAAAATTTATTTAAACAATACCATTTTACTAACCTAGCCCTTCAGATACTAGAAGGAAAATTCCAACCCAGTAAGGCTAACTACACTCAATAAAACACAAGAAATAAATAATTTCACACCATTAAAACGAATAGAAGAGAAACACACACACACACACACACACACACACACACACACACACACACACACACACATACCACCACCAACAACAACAACATCAATAACAGGAAATAACAATCATTGGTCACTAATATCTATCAACATCAGTGGACTCAATTCCCAAGTAAAAAGACTCAAACTAACAGAATGGCTGTGTAAACATTCTGTTGTATACAAGAAACACATAGCAGCAACAAAGATAGTTATCTCAGTATAAAGGGCCAAAAATAAAAGGTTTTTCAAGCAAATGGATCCAAGAAACAAACTGGGGTAGCCATTCTAATATCTAATAAAATAGAGTTTCAACCAAAAAAATCAAGAGAAAGAAGGAAGGACACTTTTTACTCCTCAAAGAAAAAATCCACCAAGAAGACATCTCAGTACTAAACATTTATGTCCCAAATGATGGCACCCACATTCTTGGAAGAAACATTACTAAAGCTTAGATCACACATCAAACACTATACATTAGTAATGGGAGACTTCAACACTCCACTCTCACCATTGAGCAGGTCATAGAGATAGACACTAACAGAAATAACAAAACTAATGGAAGTTATTATTCAAATGGACTTAATAGATATCTACAGACCATTTTACCCAAAAGAATATACCTCCTTTTTAGCACCTCATGAAAACTCCAAAATTAGCCATATAATCAGTTATAAAGCAAACCTCAACAGATATAAGAAGAATGAAATAACCCTATGTATCTTATCATATTACCATGTATTATAGATGGACTTCAAAAACAACAAAAAGTCTAAATCTTCATGGATACTGATCAACTCTCTACTCAGAGATCACTGGGTCAGGGAAGAAACAAAGAAATAAATTAAAGACTTGGTACAGTTCAATGAAAATAAAGGGCACAGCATACCCAAATTTAAGAGATACTATGGAAGTAGTGCCTAGCAGAAAGTTCATAGCACTAAGTGCTCTCATAAAGAAATCGAAGGGTCTTCATACTAATGAATTATAAGTATATCTGAGAGCTCTAGGGAAAAAAGAAGTAAACACACCAAGGAGGAGTAGATGGCAGGAAATAGTCAAACTTAAGTAAATGAATTAGAAACAAAGAAAACAATACAAACAATCAATGAAACCAAAAGCTGCTTCTTTGAGAAAATCAACAACAGAGACAAAACCTTAGTCAAATTAACTACAAGGCAGAGTGACAGTACCCAATTCCAAATTACCAAAATCAAAAATGAAAAGGAAGATATAACAATGGACATTGAAGAAAATTCAAAGAACCATTAGATCCTCCTGAAAACAGCTGTACTCCACAAAATTGGAAATTTTAAATGAAATGGATGATTTTATAAACAGATACCAGTAACCAAAGCAAAATCAAGATCAGGTAAGATATCTTAATACTCCTATAACCCCTGAGGAAATAGAAGTTGTCATTAAAACTCTCCAACAACAACAGCATTATCAACAACAACAAAAAGGCCTAAAGCTAGATGGTTTTAGTGCAGAATTCTACCAGACTTTCAAAAAGCTAATGTCAATATTCTTCAAACTATTCCACAAAATAGAAGCAAAAGGAACCTTCCCAAACTTATTCTATGAGGCCACAGTCATGCTGATACCTAAACTACACAAAGACTCAACAAAGAAAATTTAAAACCAACTTCCCTTATGAACATTGATGCAAAAAAATTAATGAAATACAAACGAAATCCAAGAACACATCAAAGAACATGTTAATAAATGGCACCTCATGAAACAGAAAAGCTTCTGTAATTAGGACAAAAACAGATTAAGAACAGATCTTCACTAATCCTATATCTGAAAGAGGGCTAATATCCAATATATATAAAGAACTCAAGAAGTTAAACAACAACAATCCAAATAACCCAATTAAAAGATAGGGTACAGAGCTAAACAGAAAATTCTCAACAGAGGAATCTCTAATGGTCAAGAAGCACTTAAAGAGATGTTCAACATCCTTAGTCTTTAGGGAAATGCAAATCAAAACAACTCTGAGATTCAACCTTATACCCATTAGAAAAGCTAAGATCAAAAACTAAAAGACAGCATGTCTTGGCCATGTTGTGGAGCAAGAAAAACACTCCTCCACTGCTGGTGGGAGTGCAAACTTATCTAACCACTCTGGAAATCAATTTGGTAGTTTCTCAGAAAACTTGGAATAGTTTTTTCCTCAAGACCAAGCTATACTATTCCTGGGCATATACCTAAATCTATATTATTCCTGGGCATATACCACCATCCCATAAAGACACCTGGTCAACTATGTTCATAGCAGCTTTATTTTGTAATAGACAGAGACTGGAAACAACCTAGACACCCCTCAACTAAGACTGGATAAAGAAAATTTGGCTCATTAACACAATGGAATACTATTTCACCATTAAATTCAAGAACATCATGAATTTGACAGGTAAATGGAAATTACTAGAAAATACCATTCTGAGTGACATAACCCATACTCAAAAGGACATGCATGGTATGTATTCATTTATATGTGTATATTAGCCAAAAAGCACAGGATAACCTAGCTATAATTGACAGACCTAAGGAAGCCAAACAACTAGGAGGGGCCGATGGAAGAGTGTTGAATCTTCCTCTGAGGGGGAAACAAAATAGATATTGGAGGTCTATGGAAGGATGGAACTGGATGGAAGAAGGGATGAGAAAGGGCATGTGGTGAGAAGTTRAGATCATATATAAGGAGAGAGAAGGGAAATTGGAAATGGGAGTAATCTTTAGGATATGCCAGATATCTGGGGGAGGACCCAGAGGTTCTATGGGGCGCAACTCTAGCTAAGACTCCTATCAATGGGACATACAGATCCTGAAGTGGCCACTTTCTGCAGCCAGGCAGGCCTCCCAGTAGAGGAATAAGAACAGCAACCCATCCACAAATCCTTAGACCCAAAATATGTCCTGTCCACAAGATGTGCAGCAACAAAGATAGAGCAGAGACTGAGGGAATGGCCAACCAATGACTGTCCCAGATTGAGACCCATCCCATGGCCAAGAACCRTTCCTTGAGACTATTAATGATACTCTTATGGTTGAAGACAGGAGCCTAGCATAACTGTTCTCTGAAAGGCTCCATTCAGCAGCCAATAGAAAGAGATGCAGAGACTCACAGCTAAACAGTTCCATTAGATAGAACTCGGGGAGTCTTATAGAAGAATTAGGAGAAGAATTGAGGGACCTGAACCCACGGGAAGACCAACAGAGTCAACAAACCTGGACCTTTGGCGACTTAGAGAGAATGGATCACAAAACAAAGAGCAACCACAGGCTGGGCCTAGGTCCCTGCACATATGTARCAGATGAGCTCCTTCATCATCATGCTGGTCTCCCAACAACTAGAGTGGGGCTGTCCCTGAGCCTCTTGCCTGTCTGCCTGTAGATCTCATACTCTTACATGGACTGCCTTGTCTGGCTTCAGTGGGACAGTATGCACTTTGTCCTGAGAGTGGAAGTGTGGGAGGGGGGTCGTGGGGATTGTTGGCAGGTGTTAGTTTGTAGAATGGTACCCAGAGGGAGACTTCCTATTCTCAAAAAGAGAAGGGGAATGTGGAAATTGGGGGAGGACTTGCTTGAGGGGGTACTGGGAGGAGGGAGATGATATTGGGATGTAAAGTGAATAAATAAATAAATTTAAGAAAAAATGAAAGTCACCCTGCATTGTTCATAAAGGTGATAGCTTGCAACTTCTGACASGCATCATAATTGACATTTGTTGGACACTTTGAGCATTTAACCGGTTAGCAACTCTTCTATCAACAATCCTACAATTATTCATGCTTTCTTGAAAGTCTGTCACATTATTCCCTTAACATTACAAGTGATTGAAAATTTCAGACTCTAATTCTCCAATTATATTTGAGATAAAATGAAAATTAGATACTGAGATTATTTTATTGCCAAATGCAAGGACCACACCAGCATTGATTCAAAAAATAGGAATGCCTCTCATGAGAGGAATAATTCTCAACCCCAGCTCACAAATGGCTGGCACTCAGACMTATTTAAACACTTTAAAGGCCATCACATAATAGTAGTTTATGCTATACATTGAAAAATAAAAACACAACCACAATGAGGTGCCTTCCACTATTGCAAAATAGGCTCTTCAAATCGTTAAAATCAGAAAGACTTTCCAGAGCAAGTGTTGGTGATGACATGATCCCTGGAGCACTCAGACTGGCTGATGTGAGTGTGAAGTGGTTCATTTGTTTGCAGACAAAGTTAAGTGTAGGCCCAAGTATATGCCCCAGCCATTCCATAGGAATTAATCCAGCAGACAACTGCATTTCCACCCAAAGACTTGTATGTGAAGCAGGTTCATATGTTAACCCACATAATGAACTCAGCAGTAAAAAGAATAAGACATTGACCTGCACACAACAGGGGCAGACTTCTAATTACTGCTCTTAATTCAATAGTTCACTGAAGAAGCTGCCATGCCTTATAGTTTTACCATAGAAAATTGCAGAAAATGAAAGTCCTGAGTGACAGAAACTAGGTTCCTGACTGTGCAGGCTGGAAGGGACACAGATTGGAATGTGACATAGGAAAATTTGAAATTCTTCTGTATCTCAGTTGTGATTCCTATATGAATGTGATATACATATATATATATATATATATATATATATATATATATATATATATACACCTATGTATATTCTCATTAAACCATAAAAATTCGTATGGTGTCTATGTGGAAACACTTATAAAAAGAAAAGAAAACAGATATACTAAAATATGGACTTTAGAACAGGAAGCACTATTAAGATAGAGGAATCAATATTCTAGGAATGTATAATTGTAAATCTATATTATCTACTATTGTATCCTCAAATTGATTTTTAAAATGAAATATTTAAATTTGCAGTCATACCTGAAGATTTTTTACCACACTTTACTCAGTGATTCAACCAGTACAGAAATTAGTAGAGTTATAGGCATTAGAGCAAAGTTATTAAGATGAGTGGTTTAAGGCTCAAGATAGCACTAACCAGAAATGTCCGGTGTTGCCATYTGCACCCAGTACAGTTTCAAAACTGGCTGTTTACTAAAAGACAGGACAAGGTCCAGCCTATTTTAATGAATTAAAACCACAGAATGTACATTCTGTGCCCACAGTTGAATTAAGCTTACAATATTACAAAAAGATCACTATGCTATCTCCAAATGTTTAAACTATGTGTGTGTGTATGTGTGTGTGTGTGTATACTAAAACAAAGAAGTAATAATACTGCATTTAAAAAATAATTGGAGGAGGGGAGAGACAGAGTTTCTCTATGCAGCCCTTTGTGGCCTGAAACTCCTTATGTAGACTAGGCTGGCCCCGAACTAAGATTACTGAAACAAGCACAGATAAACATTAACTAATTAAAGTAAATACACACACACACACACACACACACACACACACACACAAAATAACAGCAATACAATCTAACATGTGACACTGATACAATTTCTTTAAAGTGGTTAAAATATGAGTGTTACTAAAGAATGAGATTAAATGATTAGGGGAATTCAATCTTTTTTATAAACTTTATTTTTTAATTTMAAATAAAACCATCACACATTGAAATTAACCCAAGCCAAAATTTACTACATCTTAGTGAACTTATACAACTCGAACAGCTATTCTGTGCAACTGTGGCACTTCCCACTGGCCTTCACATTTTTACTAGCAAATATACATTTTATGTACTTATCACATAACTTACTCTTAAAAGATAAAAAAGAGAGGCAGGTGGTTGTGACACATGCCTTTAATTCCAGAACTGACAGGTGCCATCAAGGAGAAGCTAAAAACTAGCAGGTGATCTTCCTGAGATGATTCCGTCATGGACAGTAAAGTTAATGACAGACAGATTTGCTTCTCTAGGCAAGGCTGAGAAGATTATAGTTTAWGAAAGATTCCTGATATTAATATGCTTTTCCTGTTATTATTAAATATATATCACTAGGTATTAGTCCACCCTTTTGAGCAGTTTTCTGCAGAACAATGAAGATTCACTGTCTTGTAGAGATGCTATATAAACAAATAGATGATTTCTTAATTATTAATGATGATTCTATAAGAATTCCTAAAATTATATTAGTAATTATTAAGATATTTTGTAATAAGACTGCTTTCAAGTCCTTTCTTATGTCAAAACAACATTGAGAACTCTGCCAGTCTTCAAGTATCATGAGTTAATTGCTTCTGAAATAGCAAGCATGGATCTACAACTTAGAGCACATTCCAAGAGGTTGTAAAGCAATTAACCAACC
>BDUI01014675.1:24186-37944 GCA_002335545.1 Apodemus speciosus
CTCTCTCTCTCTCTCTCTCTCTCTCTCTCTCTCTCTCTCTCTCTCTCTCTCTCTCTCTCTCTCCCACCATTAACTGCCAGTAGTTCTTCAGGTAGGAGCAGAGCCTCATGGTCCCTCCCTGATCCAAGCTAGACATTTTGACTGACTTCTCACGTACCTGGAAGAATAGCTGAAGGAGCTCCTGAGGTCAATAGCCTAGTCATGTCCCAAAAGTTTCACAGCCTTCCACCCCATCATCCAGCATGCCTTCTGCCTCTTCTTCCTTGATGTCCCCTGAGCCTTTGCGGGGAGAGAGGAGTGCTAATGTAGATCCTCCTCATAGGACTGAGGACCCAAAGTTATGTGCTCTCAGCATTTGACCAGTTTAGAGTCGGCTTCTCTTACCAAGGATCTAGATCTAGATCTAGATCTAGGGGTGTAATCGCAAATATTTAGAAGGTAGTTTTGCAGCAAGACAATTTTTCAAAATAACAAGAGTACATTCTGAAACACCATTTAGAAAACCACAGTAAAATAAAGATAAATATCCAAAKGTAAGCCTAACAAAATATGTACAGGACCTTGTCCTGAAAAACTACCAAGTGTGGGTGAAATAAAAGATCCACAATGAAGATAAGAACTGAGTCCCTTGATTGGAAGTCCTAACATGGTAATGGTATCAGTTTCTAAACTGATGTATAGATTTGTGAAAATTCCAAGATTTTCATATAGTCCATATGGGTATACTTAATACTGCCTATAATTTGCATAGAAGTCTATATAAAATAGCTAAAACTAACCTTACCAAAGAAAACTAAAGAAGAACAATGATTCACTTCTCTGTAGAGAGTTGCAGTAATTAGTTCTATATGATATACATCAAGAGGTGTTCTCATGGCAACACAGAATTGAAAGCACAGGAACAGACGTGCAGAAACAAGTTTCCTGGTCTTTGACATAAATGGAACACCTCCAGTTTTACCTGATAGATCCTATGAAACAGARGAAAAGGACAAGGACATTTCATTCTGGGCTCTAGTTGCTTCATMGCTCAAGAAAATCGGAACATTTGAAATAAAAGGAAAAACATGCTGGGAGATGACAGCCTTTAGGTCCYAGAATTGTTTCATGGATTCCAACATACACACAGCCTTGGGGATAACCATCAGGAACACTGGACTGCGGTTCGGTTCAGACCAATGCTGSCTGCGTCTGTGCAAATGCCTTAGAGCCATTCTGGCCAGATCCAAGGAACCCCTGACTCTGGCCTGACTCTGCCATTCTCCAAGGAGCTGGACCCAGGAGCCTACTTAAGAGGCCTTCTGAGTTCCCCAACCTACTAGCCTATCACCAGCATACCCACTGCACTGATCTGGAACTATCAGGAGTCTGAACACAGAGCGGCAAGTAGAACTTCAGATCAGCTCTCTCCTCTGTACAGAGGTGATGGATCTAGGAGACCCAGCTGCTGTGTTGCAATCTGCATCCGTCTTCTGCATCTCTAGAGATCTTCTCATGGATTGGTGGAGAGAGAGAACTCTGTCCCTGGGTACTGAGCCAACTGCAGAAAAGGAACATGGTGGGAATGACATGGCTTGTCTGGAAATCCAGAAGCCCTGTGCCTCCGAGCTCATTTGTGAAATTAATTGACGTACTGGGATCTCTAGAGAAGGCAGGAGGGAGAAAAGTCCCCAGMTACTGCTCATCTGAAGCTTGATTTCACTCCTTAAACACAGAGCACCATAGGCATTCATAAGAAGAGCGAGATTCAGATGGGTGAGTCTGGGGAGGAGGCCAAGATCCTACAGTAGCCCTTTAATAGTCTGTTCAAGGCATCTTGAAAATTAAGGTCTCCCCTATGTTTGGTGGGTATTCAGTTCTTCAATTGCTCTTATCCCAACATGACAGGTATGGACCACCAGAATGATGCTTGGCTTTCAGCCTTCAGCCACTTTGGGATTCTGGGTTTTGACTCTGACTGGTCCCAGATCTGAAGTTTTAGTTTCATCTCTGGGTTTGGACTCTATATAGTCCCAGGTGGGTGCCGCGAGTGTGGTGGTAATAGGCTAGTATGGGGGGGGGGGTGACTCTGGAGATCTCTTAATTAGGGTTCTGGGTTCAGCTCCAGGGAGAATGGCAGCATAAGAACGAGGGGTTTCTTTGTCTGGCCTCAATGGTTATAAGTTCCAAGGGAAGGAAGATGGCCTAAGAAGGGCTGAGGTAGGTAGTGGAGGAAGGATTAGGCATAAGGGATAGGAAGAGNGAGAGAGAGAACTCTGTCCCTGGGTACTGAGCCAACTGCAGAAAAGGAACATGGTGGGAATGACATGGCTTGTCTGGAAATCCAGAAGCCCTGTGCCTCCGAGCTCATTTGTGAAATTAATTGACGTACTGGGATCTCTAGAGAAGGCAGGAGGGAGAAAAGTCCCCAGATACTGCTCATCTGAAGCTTGATTTCACTCCTTAAACACAGAGCACCATAGGCATTCATAAGAAGAGCGAGATTCAGATGGGTGAGTCTGGGGAGGAGGCCAAGATCCTACAGTAGCCCTTTAATAGTCTGTTCAAGGCATCTTGAAAATTAAGGTCTCCCCTATGTTTGGTGGGTATTCAGTTCTTCAATTGCTCTTATCCCAACATGACAGGTATGGACCACCAGAATGATGCTTGGCTTTCAGCCTTCAGCCACTTTGGGATTCTGGGTTTTGACTCTGACTGGTCCCAGATCTGAAGTTTTAGTTTCATCTCTGGGTTTGGACTCTATATAGTCCCAGGTGGGTGCCGCGAGTGTGGTGGTAATAGGCTAGTATGGGGGGGGGGGTGACTCTGGAGATCTCTTAATTAGGGTTCTGGGTTCAGCTCCAGGGAGAATGGCAGCATAAGAACGAGGGGTTTCTTTGTCTGGCCTCAATGGTTATAAGTTCCAAGGGAAGGAAGATGGCCTAAGAAGGGCTGAGGTAGGTAGTGGAGGAAGGATTAGGCATAAGGGATAGGAAGAGYACAGGTAGCCTTCCTCTCTATGAGCAGGAACTCAGAGTATCCATGTAAAGCATCTAGTGATGGGGCAGCCCCTTAATAAGTCATAGTTCTAGATCTCTCACCTTCATTGAATGCACCTCAGTAAAATGCTTGTGTGCACATAGTGGAGATGGAGTTAATATAAAGTAATGGTGAGACATATGTACATGACGGAGATGTATGGATCGAATACACTCATATTCAGTTGGTGTAAATACCACTGAGGCATGTCAAGGCTACAGACCATTTGCTGATAATCCTAGACTTCCAAACTAGTGAAAGGAAAGGCACATTCCAAGAGGCAGCTGGCGTCTGTGTGGAGGTGCCCAATGGGTCATTCCAGTAACAGTGTAGGAACATAATGAACCTTTTGAGGCAAAACTCTAAAGCTGACAGGAGGCCTCCCAAACCAAATCTAAAGAGCAGATGCTAGCAGGGTAGAGTTGAACGTGTGACCAAGGATCCCTATGAGCCAGCAGGCGCTTCAAAATGGGGAACCAGTATGATGTGTCTGTGTGGACAAGGTAAGGGTTACAGGCCTACGAGGCCTATGGCCCCTGTTGAATGAAAATTGCTGGGAATTTTTATCTTGATATTCAAAGGGTAGAAAAAAGACTTATTTGTTTTTTCTATGGCTCTTACTTGGCACCCAGCATGGGTACCCTGGCTGAGACCTTGCCCCCAGAACCACTCAAGGTCTTAGACTTTTCTGTTTATTTGTCTTTTTAAGAATGGAATGCCCCCAGAAGAATGGCCTGCCTTTCCTCATTCTTGTGTTTTTTTCTCTGTGTTTCTTCCTCCATGTGGCCCAGCCATGTTGGCACAGCGACACAGTGGGGTTACCCTATGGGACCTGGTGTGGACAAAGCCCAAGCAGCTAGAAACTGTGAGCGATCGTGGTTTTCCCATGCCTCAGGTAAATGCCCATATCCGGAATATTCTTTTCCTTCTTTTGTTGTTGAAAAAAAATAAGCCCTTAACAAAATAATTGCAAATAAAGTTCAGCAATATATGGTAAAAGAAAATATACCAAGTGAGTTATCCCAGGGATGCCGGACTAGCCCAACACTGAAAAGTCAATCCATATTAAATAGAAGGGAAACAGCCACATCAATTGAGCTAATGGATACAAAATATGCATTTAACAAAATCAATTCTGTCTGTGAAACAGTATAATAATGGCACCTGTCTATAGCGTTCTTGTATGACTGTAAATAATTAACAGTGTGGTAACAGTACCTGTGTGTAGGCTTCTGATATGACTGTAAGTAATTAACAAAATACTGCAGTACACTGCTGTACTGATCAACTCTTATTGGTATAATGAAATACCCAAAGCAGGCTAACTTTATAATGAAAAGATGTTTATTGGGCTTGTAGGTTCAAGTGCACAGTACTGGCCTTCTGAGTCCCCAGGCAGTGCACAGATGACATCACATAKCCAGAGACAGAGAACATGTGTCTCTCTTTCCCTCCCCTCAGAAAGCCATCAGGGTACAAAAACCGTGGGCTCTCTCCTAATGAACTCRTCTAATCTAATCATTTCCCAGAGGCTCAACCACTAATCTCATAGCTGGATTACATTTCTAACCTCAAGGCCATTAACATAAGACTTTGGAGATTACATTGCTGAACGAGTCGGAGAGAAACAACCCTATCCAAACCACAGTGAGGGCACTGCTATGTGAGAGGCCAAGTCTCAGTGCTATTGTAGGCTGTAACTCAGATTATTCCATGACAGAGGACCTGGGGACTGAAGAGYTGGCTCAGTTGGGAAAGTGCTTGCCTTGCAAGCATGAGGGCCTGAGTCTGCTCATGGCGAAGCCAGCCTGGCACAGCGGTGTGTGTATGATCTCCATGCAGAGGAGGTAGAGATGGGAGGAGCCCTGAAACTGGCTGGCTCCAAGTCTAAGCCTCACGGGTGAGCCCCAGGTTTCAGTGAAAGACCGTGTCTCAAAATACAAGACTGAAGACCCTGGGGAGGAACGACATCCAGGGTGKTCCTATGGCCGCCACATGTATGGGCACATACATGCATGTGTACCACATGTACACCTACACATGTGAGTGTAGACGCCTGCGCGCGCGTGCCTGCACGCACTCGCGCGTGTGCACACACACACACACACACACACACACACACACACACACATTCCCTCACTCATACACACTAGTGGCACCAGTAAAATGAAGTCAGGAGTCACAGTGAAGGTGCCGGGAGCTGAAATTGAACTCATGCAAATTTACCTTCTAGGGGATTTTACACTTSGACACTGTAGAATAATCACGGGAGGCCATCCCTGTGTCAATCAACAACTTCTACTGAGGTCAAGCTGGGGTGTGCTCACCTTCCTTCCCTCTGTGTTTGTGGCCACGATCATAGTCTAAGGGGACATTTCCAGTCTCCTGCTCCACTGACACCCACCAACTGTGGCTGCCTGCTTCTCTCAARGGCCTTCAACTTCTTCCTCAAAGRCCCCGCCTCTCCTTCCTCCCCGCCTATCTTTCCACATTAAAATGCCGCCYAACTCCAGGCAATTAGGGTAACTCAGCAGAGCCTTTGGAATTCTCTGTTTTAAAAGGCCACGATTCATGTTCCTTCCACATCCATTTAAGTGGAACCTACAGAGGCCGGCACAGGGCCAATCACTGACGAAAACTACCTTTTGTTATTTCATCTAAGGAAGAAATTTAAAAATTCAGCTTGCAAAAAAAGTGACCCAAACCCCTACTTTCTTCCCTTAAACCTTTCTCCATGTTTATTGCCCACCATAAATTTCTTTAAAAAGGCAACCAATGCAGTAAAAMCGTCACAACAAAGCTGGGACAAGTACGCAGGCCCAGGCGGAGGCCAGATTTATGGTCAGAAATATGGAGTGTGTCTCAGCGGGGGCAGGTCATGAAATAGTATGAGCTAATATTGGGGGTGTGAAAACAGGCATTGTTGTTTGGCTAACTAAAGTCACACAATTAAGCAATTCTCAAAAATCAATTAGCCATATGCTATAAGCAGGATGACATGTTTTTATAACTTCTCCCTGGATGTTTTATTGCCAGAGGATGCTCATGTGGGCATTAGAGCAAGAAAATAAAACGCCAGCCGGAGAGTCAAAGTGCAGAACTCCAGCCATGATTAATTAAGAGTCCGATCTGGAAAGCACGGGGTCGCTGAGCAGGCAGCAGGCCTTGGAAGGCTGCTCTCCCGGTGCCCGMGTTCTGTTGCAAAAGRCTTTCCCCCCATTTCTCTTTGTTTTTTCTGTTCTTTTTAATTTAGCACAGATACAGCTGTGAAAACTGCATATTCCATTTGAACTCCATATTTATGCTTCTAGCCGGAAGGTTCCAAGGAGACGTCATTTTAAAAGCTTTTCGCGGAAAGTGAGAGGCACATTTCTCGGGGTGACGTCCTGGTGGCGTACTGGTGTTAAGGAATGCTTTTGTCTTTCTGACACTCAGAGAAGCAGCAGACCTTGAGTTTTTCAGCTGGCAAAGAAACAGAGTCATGGGGAGGGTCGTCAAATGGTACTAGAGAAAGCTAAGCAGGCGCCATGTTTTGAACAGCTGCAAATTCTCCCGCTTCCTGTATTCACCATCGAGAGGTAGGATTTCTTGCCTGCGCTACGCTGTGGATCTTGGCTAGCCTAGCACTTAAACCAACAGTGCGGGGGTGGGGGGGCTACAATTGGCGGGTGCCACCTCTGTACCTGGCCCTCTGTTTTCCACTGAAAGTTCCGCTTCATTTCTGGAGCCCTGCAGCCACTGTGTAGACAAGGCCAGGTCACCTGCTGGGTTACAGGAAGCCCGTGGCCCACTCGTCCCTGTTTATGCCTCTGCCAAAATGAAAACAATCTCCAGACAAGTAAAAAGGCCACCCAGACTGGAGGAACCCACTCTTAGCTCATCACAGACACAAGCCAGTCCAACCTCCATCCACTCAGCCTGATCATCCATTGAACAGCAAGCTTGACAGCCGGTGAACAGCCTTAGTGGTTTATCAGCCTCTAAGCTACCAGGTAAAGACTCCAATAAAGCAAACGGCACAGAGGATAACCGCAGTACAACTTCAGTGATCTTGCCCAGCAAGACCTCTTGAGCTATACTGCACATCACTTGGGCAGCCTAGAAGTCTACCTAACTTTCACATTTAAAAATATCGGGGTGACTCTGTGCTGCGTAGGCCTGCAGAAGGTTGTTGGTCCTTGCCCTCGTTCTCGCCAGCTGTGGGACTTTACATCTCTGAGCCTCAAGTTCTCCTTCCAAAATTCAGCTTTATAGTTTAATGCTGGGTTTCTCAAAGTGGGCTTTCTGGGCCAGTGACTGCAGCCTCTTTGTCAACCTCTGACCCCCACCTTGCTCCTACTGATCTAGAAACATGGAGTTTCTAAGGCTCCTGTGTTTTGTCAAGCCCTTGGGTGATTGCAATTTTTCTGGCTCAAGTTTGAGACCCTGCGTTGCTGGGAACATGTAAAGCATCCAGTACGGGGCAGCCCCCAGTGAATCATGGTTCTTGATCTCTCCCCTTTGCTGAATGTGCTTCAGTAAATGCATACGTACACATAGGTGCTTGGGTAGTTAATATAAAATGATAGTGAAATATATGTACATGACAGAGATGTATGGCTTTAACATATGCATACTCCCACCTAGCTGGTTGGAGATGATCCCATTTCTGAATTACACAGGATGAATGGCAGATAAAAGTCGCTTTCTGCTGTCTGAAAACAAACAGATCATCTGACTCATCACCAAACCAGCAGGGTCTTCCCTTGAGAGGAGTTGCAGAGTGGCTTGCTGACCTGGCTTATGCCTGAGCTGTAGAGTGTCTGTCAGGACTCTCTGGTGCCACTTGGCCCGAGGGGCTGCATCCCTGGAGTCTGGAAGTCAGCTGTGCTTGCTCCCTTTGATATCCACCCAGTTTGACAGACTAGAAACTGGGATGTGGGGGGAAAGGCAAGTCAGAGCCCTCACCATCTGCACAGGGAAAACGTACCTGAACTCTATAAACTGGTGGCCCAGTTATGCTATTCACCTCTGTTAAGTCAGCGACTGCTCATGATAGCGCTGTGTTGATGGCTGGTTCTGCAAGTGTGACTGATGTGAATCACGTGCCTAACATGCTGCCCGTCTCTGGGCACGTACTGCACACAGAACTACCATACAATCAATATGCTCCGAGTTCTTTGGTACAGGCTTGAAATAAGCAGAAGCACGATAGACAGAGGCAACTCTGAAGAATATGTATCACTATAGCCCCTCAAGCCACAGAGACACATGGGTAGGGGCGGGCTGGAGGAGGAGGAGAGATGGATGGTTTAACCAGCCCCCGCAAGGGGTCTCACCTCTGTCTATGCATTTGGATTATTGAGAGGGTACCTGAAAGAAGACAGGTGCTGTCCAGGTCAGACACCTGAAGCAGCTGTAGTTCCCTAGGAAGAGGTGCAAACATTAAGACATTAAGCCGTGTCCCTCTGAAGTCTTGCTTTAGTTCCTGCCTCCAGGTTCCTGCCTCGATTTCCTTTGATGACGGACTGTGACTTGGAAGCCATGTAAACTATTTCCTCCTCTAAGTTGCTTTTGTTCAGAGTGCTATCACAGCAACAGAAAGCAATCGAGGGAAAAATTAGAACCAAGAGTAGGGTGTTGCTCTGATGGACCTGGCCATGTTGTTTTGGGTGAGGATTGTGAAAGCTTTTGGAATACTAGACTGGAAAGGCTTCTGAGTGCTCAGAGACTGATGATCTGTTCTGTGGAAGCTTGGAAGATAAGAATGTGATGAGAAACACAGATGATAGAGGCCTGCCTTACAAAGTTTCAGAGGGATGTTTGAGAGTCCCTCAAAGACTCCTTTGGGGGCCATTCATGTGATATATTTGAATTAAAAAATCTTTGAAATTAAAATCTGTGCTTTGCAGGGGCACTGGACAGTGATTTGGTGGGTCTAAAATCCCAGCTTGGATTGATAGGAATGCATTGCGGTGAAATCTTCTGGAAAATATTCCTTCAGTGTCACGCATAGGAGCTGCCTTCCTTGTATACAGTTCCTGTGCACTTCCACAGAGCGCCTCAAGGTTGCATCTTATGCTATCAGCCAAACTTGGTAATGTCTAAAAGTTGTCCGCGTGATACTGGTTTGGGTAACATAAAAGTTGCAGAACTAAAGGGGTCATGGAGAGAATCTGAGGCTTGTCACCATGAGGAAGATCAGAGTCCCTGAAGAAAGGCCAAAAAGCCACTGGTGAAGATGCAGCCTCAGTTGTATTGGAAACTCAAGATATAGGATATTTCAGTACTGTGGAGAGAAAACCAAAAACAGTGCCAAGCGTGGAGTCCACAGTGTGCATGTTTGTGGACTATTTTATTGATTGCTAATTGATGCTGAAGGGCCCAGCCAACTGTAGATGGTAGCACCCTTAGGCAGGTGCCCCTGAGCTGTATGAGGAAGGCAGTCTAGGAGACAGTCTGCATTTGCTGTGGATGGCAGAGCTAGAGAAGTGGTAAAACCTAAACCCCTTGGAGCTGAGAAGATCGTGATTGAGTCCCAGATGTCAGAAACAGAGCTACTTACACGAGTGCATTTTGATTTTTCTTTGATCTGATTGTAACTGTGTTCTACCTCTTCTCTCTTGGAGTAAGAAAATACCTAATTTTTGTAAGAGCCCACAGTTAAAAGGCTTTAAATTCTTAAACAGGCATTGGACTTTCAAAGTGATGGTTGGCTCAGTTGCACCTCATGGCTAGGATGAGGGCTTCCTTGGGTGACTTGATTAGATTCCATGTTGGGAGGACAAATGTCAATGAATTAGTGCCAATAGATTCCTTTATTTTAAGAAAAGAAAAAACACAGAATGAGTGGCTCTTAAATTGGGCCTATATGGAGTTCATTCTTGAATTTAATTCTGTCTGTCCTAAGAGTGGTATCCTAGCATCTCCAAAATACTGCTCTGGTTCTTTTGTTAGAAGGTGTGCTTCTGCAGAATGTCAACAGACAATGGTTGTAAAACGTCACAAAAACACAACCAACAAGAGCATATATTTAAAGAAAACTAGCTTGAAAATTAAGTGCTTGTTTCAGATGTACTCCTTGGGTGACCAATGACAATTGGCTTTTAATTACTGAGAAGCACTGTTTGTTGAGCACAGTGTGAGGGCATGTTTAATTGTCTTTGCTTATAATGTATCTATGTTACAATTGGGAACACATGAACACAGAGTTGGGGAAAGTTAAGTCACTAACAATTCAAATCTGAAGGCACCAGCTTACTGAAGTGTTCCCCTAAGCCTTGTGTCTTAGCAGGCATATATTATACACCAGGGACATAAAGCCACATAGCACATAAAGAAGACAGAAACAATCCAAGTCGTTATACAGAAAAGCAACATGAAGTCCTTTATATCTTAACCAGCTTCTTCTTTTGAAATGAAATTCAAGATTTTTGGCTCTGTGGGATAAGAAGTCCAGAACACTGACCAAACTAGGAACTGTAGAGCTCTTTCAAATCTAGAGAACAAAACCAGTGCTAGTGACCAGGAGGAGAGGCATTTCTGTTGTTCAACTGCACCTCGTATGAACAGTAATAAAATTGTTATTTAGTCAAGTCTAAGAGATGCAGATCAGAGCTTCAAATAGCAACATTACCCAAATGCAGGCGTTAGTCTCCATCATACTGACTGAGAGTAGCCTTTTATATGACAGTCCAAATATAACATACATTGTRTAAAACAGAGCCCTTATCAATCACTTTGCGTGTGTTAAACATGTCTTTAATTCTGCAAACTTTTATGTAATGTATAAGCTTTAGACATACACCTCTAAACATTTATAGTCACAGATCCATAGGTATTATTAAATGTACAAAGATTGCCTCAAAATGGTGGCTTAAGTGGTCATTTAAAAGACTTCAATATAAACAAATACTTAAATGAATCTTGTCTTTATTCGGAGAGTTTTCTACATAGCCAAAAGCCTGATAAGACCTGGAGAAAATGGTTCAGTAATTAAGAGCATTTGCAGTACAACCCTGACGTTTGATCCTAACACCCAGACAGGCCAGGCGGGCTCTCACATGCATGCCTGTCACTTTTGTGGTGGGGGACAGAGACAAGTAGGCTGTTTGGGATTGCTRGCAGCCAGAAGATCTAATAAATACGGGCTCCAGGTTCAGTGAGCTTTGTGCAGGGTGATAAATATGGATCTATTTTCATTCTTCTACATACAGACATCCAGTTAGACCAGCACAGTTTGTTGAAGATGCGTTCTTTTTTCCATTTTAAGGTTTTACCTTCTTTGTCAAAAAATCAAGTGTCTGTAGGTGTGTGGGTATATTTCAGGATCTTCTATTTGATTTCATTGATTAACTTGTCTGTTCCTATACCAATACCATGCAGTTTTTATTAATATTGCTCTAGAGTACAGCTTGAGATCAGGGATGGTTCTTTTATTGTTCAGGATTTTTTTTAGCTATCCTGAGTTTTTTGGTTTTTTCGTATGAAGTTGGGCATTGCTTTTTCAAGGTCTGTAAAGAATTACATTGGAATTTTGATGGGAATCGCTCTTTAGATTGCTTTTGGTAAGATGGCCATTTTCACTATGTTAATCCATAAGGAAGGGAGATCTTTCCATCTTCTGATATCTTCCTCAATTTCTTTCTTCAGAGACTTGAAGTTCTTGTCATACAGGTCTTTCACTTGCTTGGTTAGAGTYACACCAAGATATGTTATATTATTTGTGGCTATTATGAAGGGTGTTGTTTCCCTAATTTCTTTCTCTTCCCATTTACACCAACAAGGGAGCATCCAGGAGCTGGAGCTAGACCCCTTACTCTACATTTGTAGCAAATGTGCATCATGATCTTCATGTGGGTCCCCTAACAAGTGGATCGGGGTCTCTATTCCCTACCATTGTCCCCTCCCCAATCTGGCTGCTTGGTTGGGCCTCAGTGGGAGATGTGCCTAGTCCTGCTGGAACTAAGTGTCCCAGGGTAGGGTGGTACCCAGAGGGGGGCTACCCTTCTTTGAGAAGAAGAGGAGGGGGTAATGGGGAGGGATTTGTAAAGGTGAGACTGGGAAGGTGGGGACCTGTGATCAGGATGTAAAGTGAATAAAAAAATAAATTATTGGAAAAAATTAAAAACACACACATACACACAAATACAAGGTGGAGAGGTATAGAAGTCACTTGAAATTAACCTCTGACTTCCACACTCACATACACCATGCCTCACACACATGCATATACTGCATACAAACACAGGTATATAAGTACACACTCACATAAACAGTTCAGCACTCCCCGCACATGATATACTACATACAAACACAGGTATATAAGTACACACTCACATAAACAGTTCAGCACTCCCCCCACATGATATACTACATACAAACACATGTAAATAAGCACACACTCACATACGGTGCAGAACTCCCCCCATATGATACACTACACACAAACATATGTAAATAAGTACCCACTCACACAGTCCAGCAGTCCACCCACATGCATATACAACATACAAAAACATCTAAATAAATAAAATCCTCTTTCATAGCATTATTTACAAGAAAAAKTATTATCTACAAGAAAATATTCCAATAGCAAAATTTGCCCATCTCAACACTGAAAAGATGCATGCATATTTCATGTGGACCAAAGCCCAGAATTCATAAATCTCTCCACACAGGTCAATCCTAAAGCTAATCTTCTAAGTTTATATTTTAAATTTTCCATCCAAAAAAAGTTTAGAGGTTTTCTAAGCATTTAACTAAAGCATACTTTGCCTTTATTTCTTGTTACCCTTAACTATTAAAAAAATTGAATAAAATTTAACACATAAGGATCTGTTCTGAAAAAAACATCCTTATCAATGTGTACCTAGTCATCACAGGATTTTGTAAATTAACATAACTCTTATTTCATGTCTCCCATGAATATTGTTTTACTTAAACAAACTGTATTGTTGGTGAAGTATTTTAGATGATTATTATTTCTCCAAAATATTAGTTATGTCTTAGAAATCAGTTATCTCTGATAAATTAGCTATTTTATATATATTCTGTAAAGAGCTTCTTTTTCTTCCAATTAGCATTTGAAAGCACCAGATCCAAACCATTCAACCAGTATCAAAGTTTAAAATAAACACTTCAATTAGTTGCCATTAGCTARGCCTGAATGAGTAYGCCTTGTGTAACTAGTTAAAATCCTGCATATTAGCTAGTGGCTTTTTCAGAGGAAAAAAAGGAAAAACTAGAGGCCACAGCTCAAACATTAATGTGATCCCAGCATCACTTCCCAAAACACCTACATTCACACAGACACATAGGCTCAGGCACATGGCATGCCAAAGATAGCAATTTTTAGTGCAACATAATCTCAAAAAAATGTAAAAAGGAACTGAAGAGATTTGTTGATCAGTTATTTTAAGAAACTCTAGGAGATAAAATTTGGGCCCATGCTGCTTCAGGAGCTGTGATACTCTAGAGGACTAGTCAGCTGGAGGTTCTGTAAGCCACCATGAGAGTGCAGACATGGTATTTCCCACAGCCATAACAGAGAGCTCCTCAGCATCCTTGGTTGTCTGTTTCTAGTCTTCTTTTTTACTTTTTTATTAGATATATTCTTCATTGACATTTCTTTTTTTTATTGGATATATTCTTTRTTTACATTTCATTTCCATTTTCCTGGTTCCCCGCCACCCAAAGGTCCCACATGCCCTTTTCCCTCCCCCTGTTCCCCCATCCAACCCTTCCCACTTCCCTGTTCTG
>BDUI01014676.1:24003-40094 GCA_002335545.1 Apodemus speciosus
CCAACAAATATTCCTCCCGGTAGCAATGTTAATTGATTTTAACATCACACAGTCTGGCTCCTGAGCATGTCCCTGAAACACTGGTTCTGGATGTCAAGAAGGAACGAGGCAGCACCAGATATTTGGTAGCAGAACCACAGCCTGTGTCTCAGCCCTCCGAAYCGCAGAGCTCACACCAGGCACCAKAACGCCGGGATGGCCAGGAAAAGGGGTGTCCAGGCTGCYGCAGGGCACTTCCTCACTCAGCAGCTGTCCCAGTACACACAGTGCAGCCAACACCCAGAGCCTAGGCGGGGAAGTGCTGCAGCTCTGCCTGGAAACTCTACCCGGCCAGTTTAGGTCCTGAGGGCTCATACACATCTGTGAGACCAAGCAGAAAGTGGATGGTTTCCAAGGTGCCTTCCAGAACGGGAGAGCTATCCTAGGACCAAGGCAGCTCACACCAGCTGACAGCTTAGGGGGTGGAGCACCCTGTATTCATGATCCCAGCTCTTGGGACCAGCCTGGACACTGTGCCCCTGGGACTCCATGGTAGATTCATGTTGGTCCCCCCAGCTTCCTGGTAAATATATTGAACTGTGCTGAGTGATCTCTTCCCAGCATGGTTACCTAGMACCCCCTCCTTCTCCTCAGAGCCACTTCCATTCAGTTCCCCCGTAAGCAACACTGGGAGGACTTGAGCAGAGTCCTGTGCCCTGTCCCCAGCTGTTGTAACAGTAGGTGTGAACATCTGTACAGATGCCCTTTACTGACAGCACCATAAGTGCTGAGGTCAAATCCACTTCACTCYGAAGCTCCTCTTACACGTCTGCACACCTCCTCCTGGCAGGAGGCGTGCCTGTGTCTGAGAAGTCCCTCTCACCATGAAAAGGCCACTGTCCGGCCCAAGCAGGACATCACTGTGGTTCCCAGAGAGCCACAGAGGGCAGAGCCGCACGTAAAGATGGCTTGCATGATCACAGAAACATACACTGTGAGTGTGGGAGACGTCACCACCTCCCATCACTGAAGGGAGGAAGGAAGCGCAGGGTCTGCTGATCACAGCTCAGGAGTCACTCAGCACACACAACTGTGAAAAGACACCAGCAGGTTCCGACCCCTGCCATGCTGGCCACTCACAACTGCCAAATGTTCTCTAGAAGTTTCACAAGCCTGGGAAAAAATGAATCAACATTTCTACTTTTGATAAAAGTTTGAGATTGATGATGCCAGGCACCATTTTCTTCATGGCCTGGGGGAAAATAATTGTTTTTGTTTTTGKTTTTTGCTACATCGAAGTACTGCTGACCTGTTTTCTAAACAAGGTGACTGGATACAGGCAGTAAAGATCAGATCTGGGAGGAAGAAAGCAGCGAGGCCTTCCGAGCTCAGCCCTGCCCTGCACCATCACTTCATGCTAATCGCTGTCACTGTGGTGGAGAAAGGTTGGCAGGTAAAGCTGCTTGCTGTCTCGGGCTTCAGAGGGGATTATTTTAATCCTCGGACTATGAAGTGAAATTAGAGAAAGCAGAATGTTAGGCCACAGCCACGGGGAGTGCCTCCCTGCTCAGAGCGCAGCCATGCCTAAGGGACGCCGTGAAGACATCAGCAGCAGGTGCTGTGGGGGCTGGGGGAGGGGACAGAAGAGCCAACCTGGGGCCGAGCTTCTAGTTCCTTTTACTATGGAGTCTCCTGCAGGAATGTCTTCATCCACAAGTCTTTTAAAGCTCTTAAACAAGTTTGCATTCACACCAGATAGCCTTTGGTTTCCACGGCCAAGCCTGTGGCATGGGTGTGGTGAAGTAGAGACCAAAATGTGGAAGCAAGAAAGGAGCGCCATGGTCCCCAGCTAAGAAGGCATCCAACCRGAATCTGGTGGTTGGGATCCTTCCATAGCTTCCATAGCTGTATGCCTGAAGATCAAGTGGAACTTCCTGTGCATGTTACACAGACACTCACACACAGAGATGTGTACACACACACACACACACACACACACACACACACACACACACACACACGCCATCCCCTGACAGAAGTCTGTTCCCATCTGAGTAGAAGTTGGAAGATCTGAAGCAGGATCTAGAGTAGATTGCAAACACTTCAAAGTCTACTTTGGATGAGAACAGGGAGCCACAGGCTGCCAGCTGAGCTGCTCTTCAGGGCCTGATCTGACTTCACCTCCACTCACACCAAACAATAAATGATGCATTCCATGATGCATGACATTCTAGGATATATCCAGTGTCACGGCTGTCAAAAGGACCATTACAGAGAAGGCAGCCCTACCCTGTCAGCCCAGATCATTAGAAGACCATGAAGAACCCTAATTAAACAGAAGACTCCTACAAATTACCTCATCAGGCAAGAGTAAGAAAACAGAACAAGTTTGGTGAAATTCTGACTCTGGCTTGAGATGTTTTTAATGGACAATGGGTCTCGATTCTACAGTTCGCTTCAGTTCCACTACTTAAAGGCTGTGCCTCTCCCTAAAGTCCTTCTTATTCAGTGCCTCAGTTTCCCTATCCGAGAAGCAAGAGAGAGTGTCTGAGTTTATAGTAAACTCCTTGCTGGCTCCACTTAGCACAGGGCTCTGTGTGGAGGAATGAACAAATGCAAATAGATGACAGGTTTTAAAGAATGCAAATGCAGGGGCCTGAGAGATGGCTCAGGGCTAAGAGCACTGACTGCTCTGAAGAGAACCCAGGTTGGATCCCAGAACTCATGTTAGGGACCTCACAACAACCTGTAACCCCAACTCCATGAGATACACTCTACCAATGCCGATGGGCATTCACATGTATATGTGGACATGTGGGCGCCCATGAATGCTTACTTACACACACACACACACACACACACACACACACACATGCACACACAGACACATACATACACATGCACACACAGACATACACATATGCACACACACACACAAGCTTTAAAGCATAATTTATGAAAAATAAACTAATTAGACATGGGCTTTTAGCAAATGCTTTTAGTAAACTGGCCAAGTATCTAGAAGAAACTAATTAAGAGCGTCACTGCACACTATATATTCAAAACAAATCCAGATGGATTAAAAATGCATTTTTAACAAGCTCACATAGAAGAAACATATAGGTAAAATGCTGCATTAATTTGGATCAGGACAGAGCTTTTCAGTGCTAACCAAAGAGAAAAAAAAGAAAGGAAGGAAGGAAGGAAGGAAGGAAGAAAGAAAGAAAGAAAGAAAGAAAGAAAGAAAGAAAGAAAGAAAGAAAGAAAAAGAAAGAAAGAAAAATTTTCAGTATGAGGACAGAAAAGTAGAATCAACAGATTAAAAGGTCATTTGCTTTAAGAAATATCTGGCTAGGACTGGAGAGGCAGCTCAGCAGCTAAGGATACCGGCAGCTCTTGCAGAGGGCCTGTGGTTCCCAGGACAAGTTATGAGGTTCACAACTGTCTGTAGCCCTAGTTGCAGGGGACTAAATGCCCTCTTTTAGCCTCTGAAGGCAGTGCACACACTTGGTAAACAGATACATGGATAGGCAAAACACTTAGACACATAAAATTGAAAAAAGCAAAGCAAAATCTAGTTACATCAAAACACAGAACACAGAGAGAGGGTTSAACCAGTGAGATCCTAAAACACTCCCTTAATAATTTACTGAAAGAATGTATGTCTATCATCCCTTAGTGGAAACCAGAGGACATTTCTACTGAACATTCGTGCAGCCCTTAGCGCCAGCAGGAGTGCAGCCTGACAAACTATTTCCCACACGGGCAGCAGGTGCCATGATGCGTGGCCCCCAGGAGCCCTGGGCAGGCGCCAACCCTTCTCCTTCAGCCTCACTTCCAGACCCCTCTCCTTCACTGCTTGGAGGTAGCAGGAGAGAACATGACTCTTCCTTGGGAGATATGAACCAATRTCTATATAGCCCAGAATATCAGCCACAGAGCAAAGCAAATACTTCACCCATGTCRGGATTGCCGGCCTGAGTTTATGGTTGTAATCRTYACAGAAACATGGGTGACTGTAAAACTATGAGCAGYTTCTATTTCCTCTTTCCATTTAAAACAAGAGGTGAGTTGTTGACCTGGTCAGCGAGCTCACAGGAGCTCTTACGTAAGCATGCAGCCAGACGCCAGGCCTGGGCTCTCGCCTCTTCCCAGGATTCTGTTTACCTCAGCAAAAGTCAAGTCTTTATACAGATCCAATGCCCAAAGCCAGACTCTCCACTCAGAATGTCATCAGACACTCCTCACCGTTGTGTGGCTATGAGAGAGAGAGGCGTGGGTTCCGATGGAAATAAGCAGTTTCTGTCTGTTCCCAGCTTACAGCAGCCTCCACCGCTCAGCTCAGAAATGGGGGGAAATGCCCAGAGGAACTGYGAAATGGGGTGGGGGAGAGGCAGAGGAGAATGCTGTGGGATCCCAGCACTACATCAACACAGATCACAGCATCCCCAGGCCTCTGAAGATGGAGGCTGTCCTTAGCGGGCAGTGGCCAGTCCTTAGGTAGGGCTCCAGTCTTCACCTAAGCGGTACATACCCCCACAGTAGTCTCTGTGTACGCGGAGCAGTGTGCAGACCATCCACAGTTCTTTAGTGCACACTCAAGCASCCTCTGGGCACCAGAACACAGGCATACTGACCTTCATTAGAGCCTTCCTAACAGGAAACATTTTACACATGCTCTGGGCACATGACAGCTCAGAGCAACAGCAAATTAGGCTGCCTATCAGTAGCAAGGCTCAATGGCTGGAAGACTTTATAAACTGTAAGACTCAACCTATAGTTAGGGAAAAAAAAACACTGTGTTCAGGTGGCCAGTGAGTCCCACAATACAGAGGCTGCCGGGCTCTCAAGAAAGGAAACAATGTACTCACGTTTCTTAGGACAGGCAATGCCAGCTGCTCAAAAGAAGCCAGGTCCACCACATACTGCCCCACTCGACACTCRGGCTTTCCAGGTAGAGGCTGTGACCTGAAAGAAGACACTTTGCTAGAGGACTCCCCACCGATTTCTGGGGTTGGGCTGTTCTGCTGACCCATGGGTTCTCTACACACACTCTTAACAATCCCCATACAAAAGGTGGGCGTGTGTAAGGTTGGACCCACTGGGGTTTCTCTCCTGAAACCAGGCCCTCTCTGAATGCCAGCACTACTCTGGCCAAATTCAGTCTTACAGTGTCTGATGGTTTGTATGTGCTTGGCCCAGGGAGTGGCACTATTTGGAGGTGTGGCCTTGTTGGAGTAGGTGTGTCACTGTGGGTGTGGGCTTTTATACCCTCACCCCAGCTGCCAGGAAGCCAGTATTCTCCTAGCAGTCTTCAGACAGAACTCTCAGCTCCTGCTCCATGCCCGACTGGGTGCTGCCATGTTCCTGCCTTGATGATAATGGACTGAACCTCTGAATAAATAAACCAGCCCCAATTAGATGTTGTCTTTATAGGAATTGCCTTGGTCATGGTGTCTTCATAGCAGTAAAACCCTCACTAAGACACAGTGTTAACAGTGAGGTCTCTGTACCTCCAGTGAGCCCACACACCACCGCACAAGAGCTGAGTGCAATGTGGCAGGTCTCCTGTCATCGTCCTCACTAGTCAGGGGGCTGAGGCGAGAGAAGGCAAGAGAACAAAAAGCGTGAGGGCTGTCTGGGCCACAGCTGTGTTCAAAACCAGCTTGGGCACTTAGACTTTCTCAAAATAAAAAGTAAACAAGGGGTTGCTGGGCATGCTGGGTCAGGCCTTTAATCACAGCACTAGGAGGCAAAGGCAGGTGGATCTCTGTGAGTTCCAGGCCAGCCAGGGCTACATAGCAAGACCGTGTATCAAAACTAAGGTTAAAATTAAACAGAAGGCTGGTGTATAGCTTAGTGACAGAGGCTTGCCCACGACGCTTCCGAGGCTGGCTCCCATGCCAAGTCCAGGTTCTGTGAGACTCCCTGTCTCGGGAGACTAAGGCAGAGAGACAGAGCAGGACGCCAGATGTCCCCATTTGGCCTCTGCACAGACCCATGGACCACACSCATGGACACTCAGAGAAGAAATGTCCCCCAARAARTGCAGAGGCCAGGCTAGAGACAAAACCCTTGCAGAAACAAAACAACAGTACCCAACTCTGGACAGAGGCCCCTGGGCACCAGACAGGGTCACAACATCGAATCCTATCCTCTTTCCTTCCTGCCGGACTTCTTGTGTGTAGAATCCATCCACCGGCACCCCGGAGGACTGCAGGACCTCTATGGCTTTCTGGATCAAGGTTGTTTTGCCAACCCCTGAAAGAGACNTCTAGGATGGCCAGATTTATGTTACAGGTGGAAGAAGGGCCTAAAAGAATGGTACTCACCATAACTGTGGGAACAAACGTCACCCAGAGACACTCCTTCTCCTCTCCCAGAACATTCTAGAATCACCATTGCTATCCTGCAGGTCCTAGCGGACAGCCGGACCCTAGTCAGGCAGTAACCAAGCGGCCATGCAGGTGCACTGTGATAGCCACCACCACCCACTGGCACTCTCTGTGTGAGGTTGTGGGTCCTCGGAGGGACCTACCCACTGCTGTGCTGGAGCTGAGGCAGGAGCACACACTGGCCTCCTTTAATCATGTGTTTCTGMAAGGACATTGTCTAATCATCTGTGATGGACACCATCCCTGTTTAATGTGGTCAGGCCCTGTCGTTCCCAGAATCATGTACATGGTATACAGCACAGGAAAGAGGAGCTGAGCTTCTCCCCATGGAAGCCCTGGAGGCGCCCATCTCCTYGCCTCCAGACACTCCAGGTGAGGTGATCCTCTACCTAACAAAGTGTTAAAGAGTCTGCTGGCAGACTSTGACATGGGATCTTCAGAAGTGGCAGATAGCTGACCTGCTGTGATTCCCTCCCTGGATCCAATGCCATTGTCCTTTAAAGCTATGTCCGCTGAGACCTGGTGGGATGGGGTGGACTTGTGTGTGTGTATGAGTGTGGACAAGTACGTGGAGGCCAGAGGGCAACCCCAGCTGTCATTCTCAGGTGCTAAGCATATTGGGTTTCTTAGGACAAAGTGTCTCACTGGCTCCGAATTTGTCAGGTAGTCTAGGCTGCCTGGCCRGGGAGCTCTAGGCATCTGCCTGTGGCCACCTCCTCATGCTAGGATTGCAAGCCACGCCCCTAGCCCCCCTTCTAAAGCCCTGAGTTCTGGAGATTGGATCCCTGTTCTTAGGTTTACAAGGTAAGCACTTCAACAGCTGAGCCTCTCTTCAGCCCACCTGGGCATGTCCAAGCCTGCCGTGTGTCTGGACTGAATGGTTTCACGTGAGCCGATGAAACCTGAGATTCTGGGCTCTTGATTTCTGCCACCCCAGTGCGATATTGATCCGATTTCAGAGACGTGGGTAGAAGAAACCCAATCCCTTCCTAAAGCCCCTGCCTCCCAGCTCCTCAATTTGTTTTCCCAAGAAGAGCAGAGTTAAGACTTGTTGGGAAGAGAAGAGGCTCCCGCCCTTAGCTCACTGCYTCACAACGCCTTGCATTGAAGATCATGAGAAGCAGCTGWCTGACTGCCCTGCTCTGCGGAGCCTCGCAAGGCGCTGAGCACACTCCCACGGCACCCTCGTGCTGGGGAGCTAGGCTGGCCTTCCATTCCCTGGGCTCTGGCTTGGTGTGGGAATGGCTCAGAAATGTCCACAACACATCCAGATGGCCACAGCTTTCTCTGTCCCTGGGCCTCTACAGTGGATTCTCTTTGTTCCCAAAAGACCAATCTTGAACCATCTTCTTGTTCTCAACTTCTAATGCTTCCGTGGCTCTCGGCCTCCCTAATGCTGCGAGCCTGTAACATAGCTCCTTGTGCCATGGTGACCCTCAGCTATGAAATTATTTTCTTTGCTACTTCATAACTGCAATGTTGCTATTTTAATGAATTGTAATGCAAATATTTTCCGGAGATAGATGGTTGCCAAAGGGATCGTGACCCACAGGTTGAGAAGCACGGAATCTAGCTTTTTATTTATTTATTTATTTATTTTACCCCCACTGTTACCTTGTAGTGAGGATTTGGGTTTCTTTAAAAAAACAAAACAAAACAAAAAACCAGTTAAGTCATGTGAGTATGTTTTTGTTTGAATCCTAGGTGTGGGATAAGAGGCCGCTTCACAGCAGGTGACTATGATTTGCCTTGTGCACTAGCAGGGGTGCGATTTTTGCCAACTGCAGATAGTTTAATTCTAGGGATTCTAGAGAGGGTGTAAATGGGAGCACCTGAGCCTGCGCTGCTCCTCCTGCTGCTGCATTTGCTGGACAGTCTGATGATGAAGAYTGGACCTGCCCCCTAGGAACCAACACCCCTAATAAGCAGGAAGTAGTCCTCCTTCCTAGTTTTGGGAGTGGCGGTTGTTAGTATTCTGTCTAAGCTCCACCCAACAATTACCTGGCAACAATATGCCCCGCCCCATAGACCTGGCCCACTATAAAAGGGGCTGCTTGCCCCTCCCCTCTCTCATCACTCTTGCCTCCCTGCACTCTCACCTCTCTGCCCCTCTTGGGCTCTCCTTCCCTCCCCCTCTCTCCACGTGGTCACGGCCCGCCTCCACTCCTCCACTTCTCTACTCTCTCTCTCTGCCTCTCTCTGTCTCCACTACATCATTAACTCCCATCCTCTTCCCTGAATAAACTCTATTCTATACCATGTCTGTGTGTGTGGTCCCTCAGGGGGAAGAGGTGCCTGGGCNTTTTTTTTTTTTTTTTTTTTTTTTTTACCTTGCCAAGCCCACCCAGCCTGCAAAAGCAATAGCTGCTGCGAACAGAACAGACTGCAAGTGTGTTTTATGATTATTAATCGCCAGGGCGCTGGCAGCCTGCTTGCTCCAGGTGTGAGGCATTTTCAACCCCAGCAGGGGCAAGCACGGCGGTCATCTGGTGGCGTGAAGTTCGTTTCTAGCGCAGTCCCTGGATGTATCTGGGACTTCCTGTCCTCCTAGACGTACCCTCTGTTGTTCTGGTTTAAATGTAACTAAAGCATTCCTCCAGCCACTCGCGCGTCTGATCGGGCAGATGGTACTGTGTGGGGAGGTCATTAAGCCTGTAGGGCAGGAAGCCTGGCTGCTAAGGTGGATGGGCAGTGGGGGTGGGCCAGAGGGTTGCCGTACAATGTTAACGTATGTGCCCACAGCATATGTGGGCTAGAACAGTGAGAACACAGGTAGCTCACCCTCTGGAGCTTCTTCTTCTTGTTGTCTTTTATTTATTTACATCCCAAACGCTGCCCCTCTCCCCATTATCCCTCCAGCCACCAACCAAAGGGCTGTCACTTTCTTTCTTTTTGTCTTTTGCTTATTTACATTCCAGATTTTATCCCCCCACTCCYGGTTCACCCTCCTACTGTTCCACATCCCATACCTCCTCCCCACCCCCCACCCAACTAGACGTCTAAACTCCCTGGGGTCTCCAGCCTCTTAARGGTTAGGTGCAACTTCTCTGATTGAACCCAGACCCGGCAGTCCTCTGCTGAATATGTGTTGGGGGCCTCATATCAGCTGCCTGGTTGGTGGTCCATTGTTTGGGAGATCTCAGGGGTCCAGGTTGAGACTGCTGGTCCTCCTACAGAGTCGCYCTCCTCCTCAGCTTCTTCCAGCCTTTCCCCAATTCAACCACAGGGTCAGCAGCTTCTGTCCAGTGGTTGGGTGCAAGTATCTGCATCTGACTCTTTCAGCTGCCTGTTGGGTCTTCCGGAGTGCGGTCATGATATGTCCCTTTTTGTGGGGCTGTCACTTTCTTAACACTTCAATTTTGCTCTTATAGTAAGCCGGCAGCATTTTTACTATAAGGGGAGGAGAGTATATTTATGGACCAGCAAGATGGCTCAGTGGGCTAAAGGTGTTTGCCTTCAAGCCTGAGACCCACCTGGTGGAAAGAGAGAACCAACTCCCCAAAGTTGTCCTCTGACCTCCACACCTGCACATACACTCGAATACATAAATAAATGTAATTTTCAAACTCCATATATTCGTATTTCCAAAAAGACAACACACAGCAGCCCAACAGCTCCTGATCCCAGAGGCCGTCTCCTCACAGGGACTGGCATATTAAAAACTAAGCAAAGCATTAAAAGGAAGCACGTGAGTCAGACCCCTAGCGCCTTTTCAGCTCTAGCAGAAGGCTGCTTTGGCTGAGTGGGTAACCAGACATTCCCCTCTGAGATGACTTACAGATGCTGGTCAATATTTGGGAAGGTGCTTTCTAAGTGTCGCTAACTTGCTTGAGAGGGGCTTAGAAAGCCAAACAGTTTGGGATAGTTAGTGAGACACTGGAGCGGAGCCTGCAGCGCAAGGGGCGGAGCATTACCAACTCTGGAGTGTGGTGTAGGGGTATAGTGGTGCAAACCCGGGACTGACGCAATCCCTGGCTCTCCTGGGGAGGAGGGACAAGCGCGTAAGTCCGGTGTTCACTAAACCTCTCATGAACAYAGATAYTGACGATGGCTCCAGGTGAACCCCACAACAAGAAGCTGAGGACCCAACTGTACCCGGATTTCAAATGCAGGGCATGCTGTGCAGGGCTGGCGCGCCTCCTACTATGGTCCGCTGCTCCTCCCCAAAGCCTCTTGCCTGCAACTGACTCCAAAGTCTACAGAGTACACCTGGGCCTCAGTGGCGCGAGACCGGGATGACAACYGGTCTTTAGGAACCTGTAACCGGTGCCCTGTAACCAGGGTGACAATCGATCTTTGGGGACCTGTAACCGGTGCTCCGTTGTCCTCCTGGCCTTCCCTCCCGCCGGGCTACGATACACCAAGCCGGGCCGGAGACCGGACAGAGGTCCAGGCGCGCTACCTCCCCTCCAAGTCCCGCAGGCCCCGGGTCACCTGGAGGCCCGGTAAGGAACACGTGCCGYGCCATGTGCGTGGGGGTCGCGGTACAGGGCGGACGGGCTCAGACGGCGAGGCCAARCCCCACCCCTTACGCTGAGGGCCGCGCCCCTGCGGGCAGGGAAAGCACCGCCCCGTGGTCGCGCATGCGCTTATAACGCCCCCCTTCCAGACACGGCGCATGCGCGTTCTTGCCTGCTCCTGGCGCTATATGGCAGTGGCTTGCTGTAAGGTCTGGAAACAGTCCTGTGTGCCAGATTTACGTGAGGTGTCTGCATGGACGCATGCATGGGAATGCCAGCTACTTTGCCATTGCTACTTAAGTATCTGAGTTCTGACCCTGAGACCCTCACCCCAGCCTGCAAGAAACACTCCGTGAAGGAGCAGCCGTTGGTGGGATTTGAACTCTTGTGTACAATGTTCACTTGGCTGTGRAGCAGTCAGSTGGGGAACAGTTAACCTCAATTTATCCTGGCCTCCACCTCCAGAGATGAGTATCTGAGACAAGGTAGCAAGAGTCTAGTTTAAAGGTCTGATTTAGCTTTTTATTGCAACCTGGAAGCAGAAGGAACCTCCAGTGAGTTGACCTGAGCAGCAGAAAGGAATGGGGAAAGCAGAAACAAGAACAAAGGGGGAAGGGGGAGTCCCTCTCTCTGCAGCGTTCCTTCCATGGTTRAAATAGAAATTCCTCGCTGAGTTCATTCAGCTGAYTGGRATGTCCCTGTTTGGGGAAAACTACCCCAAAGCCCTTTTTTCAAAGCTCAGTTTGATGGTCACCCTTAGTGWCTCCATTCTGGCCTCTTCTGGACTGCTAGGGACTCGCACAGCAGCTTGRYCCCAAACAAYGGCCCCCCACAGACTTCTTGACTGGCGTTGGTCTTGAGAACCGCAACCTGTTTGCAGGAGTTTTTCAAGCTAGCACAGGTTGCTGCACACTGATGCAGGCAGACTTCGTATCACCAGGCATGCCCCGAAGCCCCCATCTTTGCTTCATACCTCCACATCTGTCTGCCAACCCAGAGCCGCCTAAGGCTCCTCCCACTCCCGAGAGAGTGAGTGGATCCTCCCCTCATTTAGCCGCGAGACTCAGCAAATGGAGTGGCAGTGGCTTTGGGGCGCGATGTACCTGTAGACCCTTCTAGTCGAGCATGAGTGCAGTTGGGTTTGTGCGCTGTCACCCTCCATTCTGGATGAGAAAGCNCTGACCCCACAGCTCACTTCACCCATCATAGCTGCAGCTGGATAAATCAGACACGTACTTGCTGACCCTCCCTGCCAGAACAAAGGAAAAGGAAGTTCTACTTTCCTTCCTGTTGCTGTGATAAAATACTCTGACCAAAAGCATCCTGGGAGATAAAGGGTATTTCAGCTTATACTTCTAGATCACACTCTACTGTTAAGGGAAATAAGGACAGAAACTCAGGGCAGGAAATCCAAGGCAGGCCAGCTTGCCATTTGGTACAGCATTACCTCCGATCAGGGAACTCAGAACCCAGAAAATGCAGCAGGAATATGTGTTAGCATTCTGTCTAAGCTCCACCCCACAGTTACCTGGCAACAGCCAGGTATGCTCCACCCCACAGTTACCTGGCAACAGCCAGGTAGGCCTGACCCACTATAAAGGGGGCTGCTTGCCCCTCCTCCCTCTCTTGTTCTCTCTCTTCCCTCTTGCTTGTCTCCTGCCCTCTTGGGCTCTTCCCTTCCCCCCCCTCCCTTTTGCCCTCCCTTCACCCTCTCTCCACACGTTCATGGCCGGCCTCTTCTCTACTTTCTTTGGCTTTCTCTGCCTCTACTACCCTAACTCCCCTCCCCATCCCCTGAATAAACTCTATTCTATACTGTACCTTTGCGTGGCTGGCCCCTCAGGGAAGGGATGMCCMGAGGCACCCCCCTCCCCCACACCTGACCACACACCCATAGAACACACCCCTTCTCTCTTTATCTTTTATAAACACATCATATGGTGCCGGCTTGCTAGGTCACACAGGGTCCTGCTTATCTAGGTTTCTTATACATCCCAGGTCCTGCCTAGAGATGGCACCTAGTATGGTGCCACCCATGGTAGGCGGGGTCAACAAGACAATCCCCAACAGTCATGCCCACCAGCTAGACTGAGTTCAGAAATTCCTCAAACTAGGCTTTCCTCCCAGGTGACAGTAGGCTGTGCCAAGCCRACAATTAATCTAGTTAGAGCAGGAGGAAGGGAGCGTGAAGGATGGGAGAAAAGAAGAAACAAAGAAGAGAAATCTGTGGAGTGGTCGTTCGAATGAGAATGGCTCCCATTTGAATGCTTGGGGAGTGACTTTAGGTGTGTGTGGCTTTGGGGCTGGAGAGATGGCTCAGTGATTAAGAGCACTGACTGCTCTTCTGGAGGACCTGGCTTCAATTCCCAGCGGCTTACAACTGTCTGCGACTCCAATATCCGATACCCTCATACAAACACACATGCAGGCAAAACACCAATGCACATAACAATAAATAAATTACTTTAAAGAAGGAGGTGCAGCCTTGTTGGAGGAAGTTTGTCAAGGGGGTGGGGGAGGGGGTGCTCTGGGGTTTCAAATGCCCAAGCCAGGCGCAGTGGCACTCTCTCTTCCAGCTGCCTGCCAATCCAGATGTAGYACTCTCAGCTACCTCTCCAGCACCGYGTCTGCCCACCATGATGATAATGGACTAAATCTCTGARCTGTATGTAAGGCAGCCCTAGTTAAACATCGYCCTTTCTAGGAGTCGCCTCAGCCATGATGTCTCTTCACAGCAATGGAAACCACAACTGAGCCGCCGAGGTCTGTTCCCTTCCGGGTTCCTGGCAGTTGCACTGCGGAGCCTCCAGAGCACTGCAGAGTTTGCTGCCCTGGGCCCTGTGGTTCCTCCAAACCACTGGCTGATGCCAAGGGACTTTATCCATGGCCTGGCCAGGACCAGCTGGGGTCTACTGCCCCTCCTTGGTGTGTTGAGGAGCAAGAGGTAGAGTTGAGTCTACCTGCCGTGGCACCTTCTTCCTCTTCCTCTCTCCCTCCTCCCCTCTTCCTTCTCCCCYTYCTCTTCCTCCTCCCCACAGAGCACAAAGCCTCCACTCACTCCCCCTTCCTGAGCCCCGCTGTCTGCACCAGCACAAGTCCTTCAGCTTCTTACTGAAGGTGAAGTCATTAACATTGGACTTTTACTTCAGCTAACCAGCATCTTCACCCTCTTCCTGTGCTTGGAAATGTRTCTCCCTTGAGTCTTGAGGAAGGCAGACTTCCCTTCCTCCTATGCCAGATGCCATAATTCTGACCAGAACAGAGACAGAAAGAACCAAGTTCCTTATAATTGCTGATCCACTGGATCTCAGTCGGCCTGGCCTTGTCACAGAACATTGTAATGTCTCAGCATCACTGGATACATTTGCAATCAGAGGAGGAAAAATCAAAACAGACTTAAAGGAATAGCCCAGGACATTACATACACACACCATGTAATTACAATTGCATTAAAATAAAATTAAATGAAAAACACCTGCATGAAAATAATTGGGGAAANACACACACACACACACACACACACACACACACACACACATTTTGGACTCCTTTCAGCAGGCGATATATGCCAATCTAACAGCTCAGTTTCCTGCTGTCTACAAAAGAATTCACCTAAAAAGATTGGCAAGCCACACCTGCCACCATCATCTCAGCAATGTTTATAGCCCTGTATTACTCGAATGGTGTGTTACTTATTATCCCAATGGGTATTCTGCCTTCCCCATCTTGCACCTGCAYGKATTCAGTGAATGGCTGAGGTAAGCAAAGTAAAACCCATAGGAGAACCTAACACAGAGAGACAACATGTATAGACTCCTAAGTGCTTCTTGTATCCAAAACATTCATTTTCAAATATTAACCCTCTAGAATTTTCCGTCACTGGCAAGCGGTCTGGAATTGTAAGGCTTGCTGGGAGTTGGCTTGTTTTCTGTAGCTCAGAGGTAGGATCAGACATGGAGAATCAATACCAGAAGAGACAAAGAAAATGTCTACACAGATGTGCTCAGCCTTGGGAGCTCTCCCTCTCCCTCTCATTCTCTCTTTTAAGACAKGATCTTTCTGTAGCCCAGGCTAGCTCTAGCTTCTCCTGCCTCGGCTTCCTCAGTGTTGGGATTATAGGCATTCACCACCAAAACCAGCTAGATCAGAGTTCTTTATCCATTAAAAAGAAATTGAGAGACAGTTGTGTGTGGTCCTGAGGAGAGATCATGGATATCATTGCGAAGCTGTGAGAGTGGCATGGGGTCCTCAGACATGGCCACTGCTGTCTCCCCCATCCTCTAGGATGGCCAGATTTATGTTACAGGTGGAAGAAGGGCCTAAAAGAATGGTACTCACCATAACTGTGGGAACAAACGTCACCCAGAGACACTCCTTCTCCTCTCCCAGAACATTCTAGAATCACCATTGCTATCCTGCAGGTCCTAGCGGACAGCCGGACCCTAGTCAGGCAGTAACCAAGCGGCCATGCAGGTGCACTGTGATAGCCACCACCACCCACTGGCACTCTCTGTGTGAGGTTGTGGGTCCTCGGAGGGACCTACCCACTGCTGTGCTGGAGCTGAGGCAGGAGCACACACTGGCCTCCTTTAATCATGTGTTTCTGMAAGGACATTGTCTAATCATCTGTGATGGACACCATCCCTGTTTAATGTGGTCAGGCCCTGTCGTTCCCAGAATCATGTACATGGTATACAGCACAGGAAAGAGGAGCTGAGCTTCTCCCCATGGAAGCCCTGGAGGCGCCCATCTCCTYGCCTCCAGACACTCCAGGTGAGGTGATCCTCTACCTAACAAAGTGTTAAAGAGTCTGCTGGCAGACTSTGACATGGGATCTTCAGAAGTGGCAGATAGCTGACCTGCTGTGATTCCCTCCCTGGATCCAATGCCATTGTCCTTTAAAGCTATGTCCGCTGAGACCTGGTGGGATGGGGTGGACTTGTGTGTGTGTATGAGTGTGGACAAGTACGTGGAGGCCAGAGGGCAACCCCAGCTGTCATTCTCAGGTGCTAAGCATATTGGGTTTCTTAGGACAAAGTGTCTCACTGGCTCCGAATTTGTCAGGTAGTCTAGGCTGCCTGGCCRGGGAGCTCTAGGCATCTGCCTGTGGCCACCTCCTCATGCTAGGATTGCAAGCCACGCCCCTAGCCCCCCTTCTAAAGCCCTGAGTTCTGGAGATTGGATCCCTGTTCTTAGGTTTACAAGGTAAGCACTTCAACAGCTGAGCCTCTCTTCAGCCCACCTGGGCATGTCCAAG
>BDUI01014677.1:0-12170 GCA_002335545.1 Apodemus speciosus
GTGTGTGTGTGTGTGTGTGTGTGTGTGTGTGTGTCTGTGTGAACATGAATGTGGGTGCACACAAGTATGGAAGCATGTAGATGCTAGAGAACAAACTGCAGGAAGCTGCTTTCTTCATCCACCAGATTTGTCCTGGGGATCAAACTTGTGTTGGCAATTTTGGTAACATGCTCCCTTACCTGCTGAGCCATCTTACTGACCCAAAATCTATCTAATCATAATAAATTCCAACTCTGCTTCAATTTGATTTATTCTGATTTTCCCCTGTGGTGAAGTCAAGAATCCTGACTTTACCTGAATACAGTTCTCTAAGCAGAAATTCTAAGCCTAATACAAAAGACAATAAGGGGCTTGAGGTTCATATCCTACTCCAATTGCCACTGACAATGCAGATATTTAAAATTACATTCTATGTGACTGTATTATACATTATATATAATATGTATTAAATATTATATAAATTATATATAAAATATATAAATATGTTATACATTATATATTATATGTTATATGTTATTATATATTATATTATTATAATATATATTATAATGGCCATATTGAAAAACAGAAAATCAGAAGAAAAGTATGAACATATATATGGGAGAGACTTGATCCTGTGTATGATGTAGTTTTGCAGATAGTACCTTAGTTTCTGCAAAATTACCAGTGACACTAACTGTCTTGATTTTCTAAATCCGTATTGAACAAAACTACAAGACGGTGACTGATTTGTTGATAGATTAAACAACTATAGTCCTTTCCCTCCCCTGCTCTCTTCAATGAGTGCAGGACCAAAGCAGAGGAAAACCTATGAAGAGCGGTGTGTAGCATTAGAAGACTCCATATGCACCAAGAGTATATTCTCAAACCTTGGATCTGTCTTGGCTAGTTGGGAGGTTTAACTTTGTGTCTGCAACGAATTTAATCATATTCATGCATCTGTATTCTAAATAGCAGCATAATCATCTGCTGATATTCTATTTTTCAATGTGGCCATTTTATTATTATACAACAGTTTAAATGAAAAGGATTCCAACCTCATTGGAGTACATACTGTCTTACAATTGTTAGTTGCTCATAGTGCTTGGAGAACCGTCTTTTTTGATAATGCTAGTACACTAAAGATCTTAGGGGCCCCAGCATCATTCACCATGTATAGGTGAATTCATGTGAACTGTGTAGGTCACATTCTGGTGAAGGGATCGTCTACAAAACAGTACCATCTTGTCCCAGGTTCTTGACTTTGACACATTTGTACATTTCTTTGTACAATCTCTCATGTAAATTAGGGACAATGACCTCTTGGTGATTTTTCTCCATTATCCAAAGTATTCCCAAGTTCACAGTTCTATATAAACCAATCTAGTATTTCTTTTAGCTATATCCTGTCGAATTAGCAAACCCTTAAATAAGATAAGCCTCTAGGTAGGTTTGTCAGTTGTCAAGTTCTAGCTCAGTTGTATGAGCCAGTGGGTCTTTGGTTACCACTGTGGATTGTTGTCCTTCCTGGGATGTTTTCTTCATCCTTAGAAAGGCTTTTTCAGGGCTAGGGAATCTTCAAAGTGCAGGTAAATTTGTTTTTAAAGATGCATTAGCCTAGAGTTCAATGGCGGATTATTTACAGATGATTCACATATCCCGATGATTAAAATAGATACAGGCACGAAAGGAGGCATAGTAAAACAATTAAAAATCTTTGCTCTCTATAACTATTAGGATAAGCTTTCGTACAAAGAGACTTTTCATGCATTTTGTTGCTTTTCAAATATAAACCATAAGACTGGAACTTAAAAATTTAGTATTCAACAATTTCAAAATGCCATTCAATGTGAAAATATTGAAAGCAAGATTTGCAAAATGTTACCATTTTCAGTTGATAATACCTATGTCATGGGTAACACTAGAGATGAAGGAAAAGTGTCTTAATAGTTCAACTAAAGGGCTGAGTTTAGGTTATAGACTTTTAAACTGAGAAGACTTTTTCGTTGCTTGTTTTGTTTTGTTTTTCTAACTTTAGATTATCAGTGAGGAAGTAACGAGGCGTCATTGCAAACTCTGGGTAGATCAGCAGAAGCAGCAGTTACGTGCTGCTTCCCAGTTTAATTGACTACTCCTGAAATTCTTATGCGATAATCCTTAGGCTGTGAGATTCCAACACAACAAATATTTAGTGTTTCATCTTTAAACAAATGCAAAAAGGCGATGTTGAGTAATCTTGTAATTGAATTCTCAAAGCTTACTTTGAGTGCTCAATTTAAAATGTAGGAGAAACAGTTCATAGACTTGGCCACTTCGACCGGTGCTAAGGTTATTAACACAATCCCGAGGTGTGACGGTGACTTTATTTTCTCAGAAATGAATTTTCAAGAATGACGTTGACCTCCAGAGAGGTTTGACATCTCCCAGTTAGGTTTTCAGGCTAGAAGACTTTTTGTTGTTTTGTTTTGTTTTGTTTTTGATGGACTCAAGAAGAATTCTTGGGCTCTTTCCACATGTCCTGGGTCAGTGTTAGTTACTTAGACCATTTAATCATTCATCTCCAGTCAATATAGTGATTCAATATTTTGACTACCATACCTCTGGTGCCTACATTTTATCAAAACACTAGTGGGTCAATATATGAAAGTAAAACCTGAAAACTACAGGTATAGGGCTGTTGTAGACCCCAAAATTATAATTGATGGGCTACTGTGACTTTCCCATAGTGCACAAGTAGCAGCAGTACTATGTTCAGTAGAAACCCCAAGTAAATTCTCAGACATGCTTAGGTGAAATCAAATTTGGGCTCAGTATTTTGCATTGTCTTATTTAGTTTTCCCGGTATTCCTCGTGTATGCTGACTTGATGGTGGTGGTGGTGGTGGTGGTGGTGGTGGTGGTGGTGGTGGTGGTGGTGGTGATGATGACAACGACGACAACAGCAATGACCACTATAGGAATCTAAAGTAAATAATCAGATCTCTGTTTCTTGCTGTTCTAGCTTGTAGACATCTTGCTAAATGTACATTTCAGTGGTCAGGCCATTGACTTGATAAATTTTAGACCCAAGGAGACAAATATTAATAAATATGTGGCTATATTAAGTATATGTGTATATATCTGTGTATGTGAGCACTTATGGAGATATCCAAGATGACAGGTATATAGTATCATAGATAATATCTAGAAATGTTGGATCTTAGAATTGGGAATGTATGGACTTCTTTGGATTGATGTGGAAATATATGTCACACATAGCAAGCTATTAATAAGCATAGACTAGATGTGTCACACTGACTACTGTGATAACTTTTAATCACTATGACAAGACACTGGGGAAAAGTAGCTTAAAGGAAGGATGATGTGTTATGATTTATGGTTTCAGTTTAAGGTCACAATAGGCTGCTACTCATGGCAAAGTAGGTACATGGGGAACAAAACTTCTCCCCTCATTGAAGGAAGGGGAGGGGAGGAAGAAAAGACAGAGGGAAGGAAGGAAGGAAGGAAGGAGGGAGGGAGGAAGGGAAGAGTAGGAAGAAGAAGGAGGAGGAGGAAGAGGAGGAGAAGGAAGAGGAGGAGGAGGAAGAGGAGGAGGAGGAAGAGGAGGAGGAGGAAGAGGAGGAGGAATAAGAGGAAGAGGAAGAGAGGAGGAGGAGAGGAGAGAGAAAGAGAGAGAGAGAGAGAGAGAGAGAGAGAGAGAGAGAGAGAGAGAGAGAGAGAGAAGAGGAAGAAGAAGAAGAAGAGGAAGAGTGGTTCTCCCGGGGAGATCTTTTTCTAATAGCCCATTCAGCTAATGATCTATCACTAGATTATTCAACCCAGGAACCCAGTAATATTCAATAAAACTCTCAACAAGTACTAAAACATCAACACATGTACTTTGGTATTTCTTATTCAGCCTGTACAAAAACAAAAGATAGACACACAGGATAAATATACAGACAGATGAACAAATGATAGTATACTAATTAGCAATAGTTTTTACATAGTTATGAAAAATTCTGATTCCTGCTTTAATCGCTCAAATAGTCTCAGAAACTCTCCAATGTAACTGCGATTGTTCCCGTTTTGATGAGCAAACTGAGATTCCATTGATTAATTCACATCAGTGACTGTTTTCTAGTAACAGAGCTTGCACTCATTCATGCATACACTCATTCATGCATGCATCCATTCACGCTTGCATTCATTCATTTAACACATATTTGGAGTCTTAATATAGTCCAGGGACTCAAGACATAGAAAAGGAGCAGACAATAAATACCCCTGTCTCCACGGAGTTTCTATTACAGTCGGAGAAAACTGACAGCACACAAGCCAGTAGATGCACCAGCTGGGTTTTCTTTTTGGCCAATGTATGAAGAAAATGTAGCAAAGGAAGCCAGTAAATCACTTGCTGTATGGGGCAGATTTAAAATGACGGCTCTGGCGCATGTGGGATGGACGGCTGATTCGGCAGAAGATTGGGCCGTCTGCTGTGAGCAGATGATGTTTCCTTCAGGCCAGATGAGATGAGGGCAGCTCGGCTTAGGGCTCAGACTGTGGAATGGCTCAGGGGACAATATTCACCTGTGGGAGAGCCAAGAAGACTCGATCAGATGTGAAGAACAAGTCCCTGCGATGACTTTCTTTCCTCTTTCCCTCCCTTCCTCCTCTCCTTCCTTCCTATCCTTTGATTGTGTGTGTGTGTGTTTTTTTGTTACATTTTTTAGATAGGATCTTATCTAACCCATGCTGGTCTTATACTTGGTAGGTAGCTGAGGTTGGCCCTGAACTCCTAATCTTCTAGCGTCTATCACTAAATTCTAGAATTTCATGGCTATGCCACCATGCCTGGTCATGAGGTCAGCCAGATCTAGAAGCTGGCCTCGCTTGCTCATGTCTGACTCCATCTCTTCCAGGTTTGTCCCCCAGGACAGGGAATGTACTGTTGGGTTGTTTTATTTCTCATTTGTAAAACCAGAGACCCCAATAATGCCAAACTTATAAAATTTCTATAAAGCATGTGTGCATGTGCTTGTGTGTGTGTGTGTGTGTGTGTGTGTGTGTGTGTAGGGGGTATCTCTATGTCTGTTTGTATAGGTGTGTGTGTCTGTATGTGGGTGTGTCTTTGTGTGTGTTAGTATGTGTGTATATGTGTGTGTATTTCTATGTCTGCATGTATAAGTATGTGTCTGTGTGTGTCTTTGTGTGGGTGTGTGTCAGTGTGTATGTCAGTGTGTGTATTTGTGTGTATTTCTATGTATGTGTGTATACGTGTGAGTGTCTGTATGTGTGTGTCTTTGTGTGTGTGTCAGTGTGTATATGTGTGTTTTTCTATGTCTGTGTGTATAAGTGTGTGTCTGTATGTGTGTCTTTGTGTGTATGTCAATGTGTGTGTGAGTGTGTATTTCTATGTTTGTGTGTATAAGTGTGTATGTATGTCTTTGTGTGTGTGTGTATACACTTTTATAGGATCAGGTTTGGTAACAAGACAAGTACCACACTGTGTATTGTCGGTTAAGTTAAAAAGTTAAAAATAATAACCAAAACTCCTAGACTTGAGGCTCACCTTTACCAGAGTGGGATAGATTAAAGAGAGATCAGACAGATCAAGAGAGAAGTCAAGACGTGTGTGTAAGGTCCATGGAGTTTGATATGTCTAGTAGGGGAACAGAGGTGAGGAACTCTGAAGTCCCTAGGGCACACATTCACTGCCACATGCTATTTACAGCCTGGCTGCAGGATCAGCACACACAGGATGACAATGTGAAGAAGGAGAGGGTGGAGGGTAAGACCCCACCAGCGAGGGAGACTGGGAGAGAAGGTAGGGCCAGGAAATGGCTCCAATGCACATCTGGTTTGGACATTGTGCTGCCTATATCACTGGAGAGCAGCCAGAGTGCACACTTCAGAAGGCCTTCCGCCATGAAAGCCTCTTTATACACTGGTGGCTAGTGGTGAGGGGCTGTGGCTTCCGGCCTGGAGCCTGCTGACAGGAGTTTCCCACCAATGCTGGAGAGTAGCGCGAAGACCTTGCGGCATTAATCAGCCTCCTCCTGCTTACAGTGGGGTGGCTTTAGTGCAATCGATGTTATATGTGGCTCCAAATTCTACATCGATTGCTATAAATCGTGGCCTGTATCCTTCTCTCTGCTTGGCAGCATGTCAAGTGCCAATTCTCAGACATTCTTAGATTCAGAATCTAGAACTGGAAAGCACCAGCTCCACAGAACACCATCCTGTTCATGAGGGTTGAGGCCCAGCCAGCCTCAGAGGTCCAGCTAATCCACAAGGATATGAGAGTGAAGCACAGAGAGTTAAGACCCTGGGCCACATTGTGGGGACATTTGCAGGGAAAGGATTTGCAGGGATGTTTGTATGGATTTCTTAAAATATGAGGAGTGTATTTTCTGTTCTTTTTTTAAGACACGGCAGAATAAAGATGAGCAGTTTCCTACTGTGTGCAAGAGACAGGCAAAGGAAGGGCTCTTTCACAAACCCATAAAGGAGTCAGGGGATTTGGAACACAGGGTAGAAGTCAAGAAAGACAGTGTGGAGGACTAAGAGATGACACAGGGGGCCAATGCACTTGCCATGCAAGTGTGAGGACTGAGTTCAGATCTCCTGAGCAACTGCCTGCATCTGTCTCCTCAGTTCTACTCTGAGATGGAAGATGGAAACAGAATTACCACAAGCTCAGGGTCAGCTAGACACATTCAGCTGCAAACAACAAGAGACCCTGTTTCAAACCAGATGAAAGCCACAAATCAACACAAGAGCGTGTACTCAGACTCTACATGTGCGCAAACTCCACAATTGGATGATGCATTAAAAAAATGCATTCTTGTGTGTTTGCATATATGTGTGTGCATGTGTGTCTGTATGTGCATATGTGTATGTGTATATGTGAGTGCAAATAAGTTTGTGTACATRTGTGTATACATGTGTGTGCATCTATGTGTATGCATGGGTATATGTATGTGCAAATGTATATGTGTGTGTATGTGTGTGCACATAAGTTTGTGTACCTRTGTGTATACATGTGTGCGCATGTGTATATACATGTGTGTGCATCTATGTGTGTGTGCATGCATATGTGTAAACTACACTCCAATTCAGTGCTACACATTTACACATTGCTACTGAGGGAATGTGATTTATTTCCTCTTTTTCTGCATCCAAATCTTCTTTCTATTTTATCTGTTTTTGAAAGTGCCAAAGTCAACAGACTGACATTATTGTGTGCTTAATAAAGGTTTTTATAGTTTAAATTTTGTTCTCTCAATAGAAAGGCTTTATGTAACATTTTTGTCTGCCTTGGTGTGTTATCTAACACGTTAACATTTTGATCTTTAGATTTTAATTAGTTTTCTATAGCTATTCTTTCTTTAGTAGTTTCTTTTTATGAGCAGAAGATCTCTCAGTCCAAACGTACAATACCTCACACACAATGAATGCTCTGACTCTTAAACTTTTCAACAGTTTACACTCAAATCAAATTTGAAATATATAAGGAATTTATTTATACGTATTTGATATCACCATCATGCCCCAGTATAATGTAATCTGTACTTTTTCAAATATTGAAGGCTTTATTTTTAAATTCTTTATATATTTTTAATTGAAGAAAAAGCACTTAAAGTTTTTATATATAAATATTACATATAAAGCTGTTAAAATACATAAACTCAGTGAGGAACAGAGCTTTACTTAAATCATCAGGGTCCTCCCTCGTTCCCTGTCTCCTCCTCCTTCTCTGCCTTCCTCTCCCCTCCCCCATCTCTCCCTCCTTCCCCTACTCTAAGCATCCTTGAGTTTGTTTTTCAGCATCGATCTCTGATTGGTAGTAGGCATCTCCCTTTCTCTGTCATGTCATGTCCTCTCTGAACCTGGTGCCATTTCTGCTAGACTGGTCCATGAGTCCCTGGGCTCCACCCGGAGCTGGGGCTGCAGATGGTGGGGCCATTCCTGGCTCTTAGGTCTTCTAGAGATCCAAAGTCAAGTGCCCACCCTTGCACGGCAGGTCCTTCAACCACTGAGCCATCTCCACGGCTCATATGATGATGTCATCGCCTAATCTCAGCAACCCCCTACCCCCCCCCCCCGCTTCATTGACAAACCCAAACTTCTATCTTCAAGTATTTTAACCCAGCATGCGTGTTTTCCCCGCCACTTGGCCTTGCTGCCTCTGTTTCTTTGGTCCTTTTTATAGTTCACATTCCTGCTTGAGAGCGTCTAAGTAGTAAATACTTTCAAGGTTTAGACCTAAAAATATCTCTATTTAACCCTTAATCTTGAATAATAGTTTAACAAAGAATTATCTAGGTCCAACTGTTTGTTATTTTTCAATCTGTCGAGGGAGAGAGATATTCTCCCGCTGTTGGCCTCCATTGCTGCTGATACAGTCCTTAAGTGGTGCTGCGTCGTTTCTGACATTCTCTGCATTGGTCAGGCGTCCTGCAAAGGGCACGTGAAGACAAAACGACATTGCTAGATGTCTCCTGGAGGAGGCGGCTGTGAAGGAGAAAGGATTAAAACTGGAGAGTCTGGGACCTCAGCGCAGGTGTGCACTGCAAAGGGGTTGAGGAGGAGAAAGGGCTGGGAAAGAAAACGAAAAAAAGGCTCAGTCCAAAGCCACATCCAGCTCGGAGGTTCCCCAGGGTGAAATGCCTGATTAAAGGATGAGTTTGGCCTTGAGCAAGAAGAGCCACACCCAACATCCATGGCCCTGGGAAAGGACGCCATGTTGGATTCCAGGCCAGAGGCGATTGGCTTGCCGTGTTTCTTGCCAGCACCATCCTGAGCAGAGAACTAGGGGATCCACACTCCCGTTCTCCAACTTCATCGTTGTATACGTATCATCCATCATTAATACTCTTCTGTTGTCTTCTCTCCTGCAGTGTTTTAGCGCCCAAATGTCCGCCACACACTATGGCGGACAGTCTATGAAAACTGCACACCCCTCCTCTTCTCCCTTCCGTGAATTTCTATTCACATAGGTGTGATGGCCTGGTCCATTAGTTTCCCCTTTGACTCGCTCATTCAGTGTATCCCCTTCGCTGTGAATTTTCCCACACAGTAACGTCGTGAGCTTTGTTTAAAACGTTTAGCCTATGTGTGGTTTGCTTGGTGGGAGGCTCTCCTGCTCGCTACCCACTGTGCAAAACCTCCACTTATTAACGGTGACGCAAGGACCCGTTATTTCATTTCTTAGATGTGTTGTGTTCCCCCTCGCATAAATCACAGATCCAGTTTACCTGGAAGGCTTTCAGGCTGGGGATTGCAATGTTTCCGGATGCCTGTCTCCTTGATTTCTAGTTTCTCCAGTAATTTTTTTTTTTTTTTTTGGTTTGTTTGCTTGCTTTTTTCCAGAAGGAGAAACTGGTTTGTCTCTCCTTTAGAATAATGAATAAAGGCCCTTTATCTCTCTTCTCCCTGAAGGGAGGCCCAGGATCACATCAGTGCAAGGCTCTCTGTCCCTGTTTTCTTCACTTTGGCTTGAGAGCAGACATTAAATCCCCACTATCAACTTTGGTTCTGTCAGAAACGGATACTGAAAAACGAACTCAAGGTTATCTAGAGGAACAGAGAAACAGGGGAAAGGAGACCCACCTGGGATGATTTTCATCCGTGGGCATCTATGGATTGAGGATATTGGGAAACTCAGACATCATATGCAATCTTTTAGAGTATTAACAACTCCCCACCCGAGGAACCACAGGAGTGTACTCATGTCTATTCTGTATCTGGGAGTCACTGGAGAGTTACGGGGTCAGAGGAAGAAGGAGACACTATTCTCTGACGTTCCTAACTTGCTCTGTGCCATCAGAGTGGGTCTCTGGATTTATGGGGGACAGAAAGCCTAAACAGAGAAGTGGATCCTGGCAGTTAGAAGTCAACAGGATTACCCTAAAACACCCTAGGCATGAGGGAAGAGAAGTCCACAGCTTCCTGCAGGGTTCTGCAGTCATGACCCAGACACCTGTATTTAGGRGTCACCTCTTGCTCAGACTGCTACAGATTTCCTTTTGTAGTTCTCTGTTTGTTTAAACAACACAATTAAATCTTCTGTCATGCATTTTATTAGTGTTTTTTTTAAAAAAAAATAGAATGCTTGTTGTTGGAAAAAGGTCTGCTAAGATCAATGCCCACATTGCTTAGAAGCAAAATTCTACAATGTTTTAACATATACTTGAGTGGCATAAAACAAGATCACATTAAATATGCCTCACAATTAACTTCCTCCTCAAGACAATGCATTTTTCCATAATTGTATACGTAAATTAACTTCATCATTTAATTCATGTCCTGAAAATGACGCAGATACTTGCTTACAGAATATGGTTATAATAAAGAGAGCAATAAACATTATTGACCGGTGTCTTTTCTATTTATGTTTTAGTATCTAGGTGTAAATTCCCAGCACTAGGCAATATGGGACAAATCTTTCATGCAAGCTTGAATTTTAAAAGATTCTTCCAGATCCACCTAAGTTACCTTCGCCATTTTTCTGTTCTCACCCACCACATGCTAGAGGCTTTTTTATTCCACTTCATTTATTTAACTTTAGTTATTAGGGGAGCTAGATTACTGAATATTCACTTGTTTGGCTTTGCTCATATTTTTATTACTCTGCTTATTTTTTTAGTGAAATCATACAAACTTTTTCTTCTCTGAATACTAGCTCTTTGTCACACATCTAGAGTATACTTTTGGAAGACTATATTTCATCTTCTGGGTTTGTTTATTGCATTCTATTACCCGTGTAAAATATTATGGGACCAATTACATCTATGTTTGGCTTTGTGGGTTCTCATTTTCATGTCATATGTTTAAAGAGCCATGTATAATTATTAATTATAAAGAATTTAGGCAGTCACTGAATGCCTGCTGTGAACTCGATACGCCATGGCGTGTGGAGAACCGGACAGAAATGAATGAGAGACTCTGTTGCTGCAGCGTATAATATTAATTATGAAATAGTTTGTTCTGTGGAAGGAATGAAGTAAATAAACTTTCCCCTCCACAAGTAAACTAGAGTGCACAGATAACAATTCTCTAAACTTGTGTATCTTTTTTTGAAGAAAAACTTAAACCAGTCAAAACATCAACAAGAGTAGTAAATACCGCTACTGAGAACAGAGCAGCAGGGAAGGCAGGCCTAGAATTCAAGGTCTACTCACACACTGATACTCTAAGCTTGTTAAGCTAAGCTATTTCTCCATTAGCTAAGGCCACTTCTGTAGCTCCAGCAAAGAGGAATTTTTAATGCACTTTTAAAAATGCTGCCAATCTTAATCTCAGTGGTGTTTTTAGACAGCGACTATAATTACTTGATTTTGCAAAACGTTGGTGCAAGAGCAACACTCTTGAAACGGACTGTCTCTRCCCTCAGGACATTCGATGGGAAAGGCAGCAYGTATATTAAAGACACAAGGTCTGAAGACAGGATCCAGCAGGACTGTGTGCGTGCTACCGGAGCATGAGAAAGAGGGCTCTGTCCCGGTGAGAGTGAGCAAGGAGGCCTTCTAACTCCGTGTGGAGATGCCTCCGTGTATGTAATTGCTGGTTACATTGGCATTTGCTTCATAAGGAACTCTTAGATAAGCATAAATTAAATGTTAAATAACTTAGGTTAAAAAATATAAATATCTACAAAAAAGAGAAGTGGCAACTTCAAATCTTGATTTTTTTTTCTCACATTAATGAAGTGGCGTGGAACACTGAGCAAACTATAATGGCAGATTCTCCTGAGTCTAAAGAAATCACACAGTTCTCAAGCATAGACTAAAGCTTTGCCCCGCAAACTGCGTGTACATGCACACACGTGTGTGTGTGCGCACACACACACACAGATCAGACACATACATAACACACTCATAAACACATACTCACACACATGTACTCACACTATACAGACACATACACATACTCCCACACACATACCACACACACATACATATACTGCATGAACACATACTCACATACTGGACACACATACACATACTGCATTCATACAAACACATGCATGTGCATGCACACACACACATACAACACACACACATACTCATACCCACAAGCATCACACTGCACACATACACACTGCACACACACTCACACAAACATCATACACACCACAAACACACACTACACATGCACACACACACACATACACACACACACATATACACACACCGCACACACATTTCA